>JARKHS020016649.1:0-72077 GCA_030143305.2 Amblyomma americanum
ATTCGAGAAGTGTGTCATGAGGCATAAGTTGAAAAAAGTAAAGGGGGGGGGGGAAGGAATGCACGGGATTGAAAGTTAAAAAAAGGACTGAAGAACCGTTGCGCTGAGGTAGTCGCAGAGGTTGCTGATGAAACGGTTGTTCATAGTCCACTTCACGTAGTCAGTTTCGCGGTTCCACCGCAGGTCCACCTCCCTGAGGAGCCGTTTTCTTATAGCAGCCGTCGCTGGGCACGTCCACAACAAGTGCCGCACATCACATATGTCCGGTGCAGCGCTACAGTGAGGGCACCTGTCAGGTGCTGGCAGATCTTTGGCACGCCACCGATGACGGACAGATGGTGTCAGAGACGCCCCTGCCCGAATCTGGTGCACGGATACCTCCTCCTGCCGAGTAAGACTACGGGGGAGAGGGTGCGAACACGGAGGAATTAGAGCGCGTGTTCGCTGGCGCAGAACTTCGGAATCGGAAACATGGGACAGGAACGGATCTGGGGGAAGAGGGGAAGGTGGCGGATCGTCTGATGTATGAAGATGAGTCATAGCATCCTCTTGAATGTTATGTGGATCCTGAGCATGGCCGTGAATCCAGTGTATGCGCACAGGACATGGATACTTTGCGCAGAGCACATGAATAGATTGTGAAATCTGGAACGTTCGTCGAACAGCCTTAAGCTGTTTAAGGGCGGCGCGGGAGTCGGTGTAAATATTAACTGTATTGAATGTTGGAACGAGCGGAAGGGAAGCAATGGCATTATAAATGGCTTGAAGTTTCAATGCCAGGGGAGTGCACGTATCCGCAGTATACGTCGCGCGAGAGTTGAGATGCGGATGAGATGGACTATACACAGCAGTAACTCCCCTCTCTGCAGAATGTGATGCATCCGTGTATAATATGCACCCTTCAGGCAGATACGCTGCTGATACCGACGGGGAAACAGTGGGGCGATTATCAGTGAGCTGACAATATGACCACGGAGGAAGTGTCTTTAAACGATGAAGTTGAAGAGACTGTTTTTGAGCTCTATTTTCCACCCATTGGTCGATGAGTTCACTCAGTTTATTAAGTTGAGCGAACTCCTGTAGCACAGGTATGGGTGTTAAACGAGGCAGATATGCTATGACGCGCATAGCCTCACGATTGATAGTTTCAAAGGAGTCCCACTGTCCGCGGGTGAGACGTTGAAATTGTGCCTGATATACTATCCGTGGCTGAAGGATAGAGCGCACAAGCTGGCGGGCCGTATGAGCACCTGTGCCACCAGAGCGCATAGCTATGCGACGAATCAGACCTAGAGTAGCGTGAGCCGATTTACGAGTGGCTGTCAGCCACGGGGTGCTAGTCCCAGATGTATGGAGGAGAAGACCAAAAATACGAGCAGTTTCTACCTGAGGAATCGGAGAATTATGTACCGTAAAATTTAAAGGGGGAGCTTTCCGTAAGCCGGCTTTATTTTCAATGCGAATGAAACATGATTTAGTAGGATAGAGTGTTAGACCCAGAGGTGGGAGGCGAGATGCCAATACATCCAGCGCGTGTTGAAGGACCGACTGATGAATAGACGCATCTGGATGACAGCACCACAAGGTTATATCATCGGCATACGCAAGCACGCGGATAGAAGGGATGGTCTGTAGGGCTCGAACAAGAGGAATTAAAGCCACATTAAATAATCTGGGGGCGAGAACGGAGCCCTGGGGCACTCCTCTATTGGAAGTGAAGTTACCAAAGGGCTTTCCGTGGACACGCACGCTGAAGGTTCGATTTGCTAAAAAGGCGTGAATGGAGAGGAGGAACCGGTGAGGGTGACCAAGAGTTTGAATGGAGGTAACAATGGCAGAGTGAAGTTATCATATGCCTTTGTTATGTCTGTAGCGATTACGGTTCGTACAAGGTGACTCTGCGGAGAGTGGTCAAGCACGTCAGCAACCAAAGTAGCAAGGCCGTCCTCCGTTCCAATTTGTGGGCGGAAAACAATTTGGGAATCTGGGTAACAATCATGGGATTCCAGCCACCACGACAAGCGTGCGGCTAGAATGCTTTCATAAAGCTTGCAGATGGTAGGCGTAAGGGAAATTGGACGAAGGGCCGAGAGAGATACTGGAGGCTGACCTGACTTGGGTATTGGAACCACAATAGAATGCTTCCAGTCTCCCGGCATGACGCCAGAAAGCCACACTTCGTTTAAAGTATCAGCTAGGGTTTGCAAAGCCCTCCCTTCCAAGTTACGGAATAGGGAGTTAGGTATGCCGTCGTGCCCGGGAGTAGTAGTAGTTTTTAAACGTTAAATGGAGGCCAGCAGCTCTGCCATGGTGAGGTCAGAAGGAATCCCATCGGAGGGCTCTGTAACCGATAAGTCAGGTGGAGACGTAGCGGTGCAGTCATGGTTTGGAAAAAATTTACGGGCCGCTTGTTGTGCAAATGTGTCCTCATCCACATTTAGCGCGGGGCGAATGCTCTCTGTGTAATCTGCAACCTGAGAAGGGCGCTCCATGACGTGAAACAGTCTCCAAAGATGTCAATTGCCCTGCGTAGAGCACAGGCGGGCACACCATACAGCCCAGCGTTGCCTGCCTAGCCGCTTCGCATAGCGCCGCGCCCGTGGGGTAGCGCGGTGAAGAGTAGGAAGAGCCGATGGGTCATCGGGGTGACGAGTAGCGTAAAGATCCGCCTGGCGACGAAGAGCCCACAGATTCAAGAAATATATGTCCGGGTTTAGGTCGTCTTCATTTACGCTAGGGGTAGTAGTGTGAGTAGCGAGAACAGCAGAGAGAGTAGACAGTGCTGAAGAGGGGTTGAATGTAGATAAATGAATGTCTGCGCGTACAGAGTCCCATGATGCTATTCGTACAGTGCGGTGTATTTTCCGTAGACGCGTAGGCGTGAGGGAGATAAAAATAGGGCTGTGATCGCTGCTCCAAGTATCAGAATCAACAGCCAAACGAAAGTTACCAGAGCCTAACCACCAAGTCAAATCAGGTGAATACGGGCCACCTCGTGGGCGGGTAGAAGTATTCGGGTGGTTTAAAAGTTGAAAGGAATGATCCGAAAAGCTCCCTTGGATGTGTGCGCCCCTTGAAGAATCAGATAGATAACCCCACGCAGTTTGTGCGCCGTTGAAGTCACCACCAACTAGAATAGGGATACCCGAGTTTGTAGAACGTAGAAAACGAACCCATCCCAGATTGGGAGATCCGGATCCAGGACGACTTAAAAAGAAACTAGGACAACGGGTGTGCGTGCAGGTTTTACGAGAAGGGCGACAACCTCTTGACATGTGTTGCACCACCGTGAAAGGTCGAGCGGTGTGTGCGGAACTGAACTGTGAATATAAATTGCAGATTTACCTGGGCTGAGGTAGGAGGCGTTACAACGGCGATCAGGGATAGAGGGTGAGTGGTATGCGCAGAAACCTGAAAGGCGTGGAAGTGAATTATGCTCTTGCAGTAGGAAACGCCCATGCCTTCAGCTTTCCGTAGTGAAGGCGGATGTTCACTTCAGAGGCCTTATTAGCGAATCCTCGACAGTTCCACTGCACCACCACCGATGATGATGCGCTATCCATGACGAGGCCGAAGAGCTTCCACGATGAGGGTTGTCACCTGCTTCATCAGCGCTAATATCTTATCCACTGTCGGGGTAGTCACGGCGGCTAACAGGTGGTCGGCACCTGATTGTGGCCCAGTTCTTACTCGAGGTGATTCCTCTGATGATTGCTCCCGAGTTATTAGAATTCTTCGAGAGGATTGAGAACGACGCTGTTCCCGTAGCTGGGCGAGTTCGTCTAATCGGCGGCGAACCTCCGCGATTGCATTGTCTAAAGCTGTGTCTTCGTCTGTGGTATCCACATGTGATGGATGCACAGGACGTTTTGGCGTACCATTTGGTCCGGGAAGGTGAGCCATTTGTGCATATGTACGCTGGTGAGGAGATGTATGGTGAGCAGCGGGCTCAGATAAAGGAAGTTCAGGCAAGTCGTTGTCGTCACATGCGAGTGCTGCAAAGCGATTGCTTATAGGAACATCCATTTTTGCAGGCGACTTGTGAAACTTCTTCGCCTGCTTCTTCTTTGGACAAGCTGGGGAGCGAATGTCATGGTCCGGCGATTTGCACAGGGCACAAGGAACTGTTGGTTCATTCATGTCGGCCACAGCTGCTGGATTAGGGCAGGTATTTTGCATATGACCTTCTTTGTGGCAGTGATAACAAAAAATATGACGAGGTCGGAAGGGCGGTAGTTTGACGATCGCACCGTAGTAGGTAAGGTACTTCGGGAGAGTCAGCGGGCCTTGCAGGATGAGCAGGCATGAGCCCCGGCGCCCCATAGGCCGTGCTTGCAGTACTACGTGAGTTGACCAGCGAATGTTTGTGCGCACCTCCTCGGGAGGGCTCGTGCTGTCGACATGATAAACCATGCAGCGGAGGGTGTCAGGACCAGATGCAAAATATATTTGCACCGGGACATGCTTGTTGTCATCCAGGGGGATCCGCGTAACTGCGCACATTTTCTGGGCGTCCATCAAGGATGGCAAGTTTACCGTGATGGTGTTCGATGGGCGATGGACGACAAACCCGCAGTAGTTCGAAGGGCCAAGAGCGTGGTCAATTGTGGCTTGAACATTCCGGGCAAGGATGGCAGTCATATCAAAGCACAATGTAGGCTTGATGGTAACGCGGAACGAGTTCGCAGCAGGCAGAAGAGAGCCTTGGCTCACGGGAGGCATCTGTGGAGGTGGCAGGGACTCAGACGCTGGTGACGGTCCTTGGTGGGAATACTGAACCGGCGCGACAGGCAGTTTCTTGAGGGAGAGTCACGGGCACGGAGGCGGTGGAGCAGTCCATGTCACAGGCCAAAGTCGTATATAGCATCGGAAGACGGCGCAGGCTGGAGGCCCGGAGGCGCTGACGATTGCGTGGACGTGTAGGCTGCGTCAGGTGGCAACACAGCGGGCATCCGCGTAGCTGTCGTCGACAACGCAGAATCCATGCAGACGCGTAGCGCGGCCTTGCTCGGCAGCGCCGAGCTAAGTCTAGCTTGCCCCTGAGGGTTCCGGTTGGGTTTTCTCACTTGAGAATGCACCCATCTTGCCGGGAATTTCTCCGCAAGGGCGTCGTCAGCATTCGGTCTCACGGACGGCACTGTCCGACCCACGCCACACGCGAGAAGACAGCGAAGAGCGAAAACACAAAGCTAGAAGCAGACTCGTATCCACCCACTAGGTCTTCGTCTTTTTCTTCGGGGTTGTTTTGAAAGTTGTTTTGATCTTCTTTTTCCCTTCTTCAGATGAAAATACGAACAGCCCCTTTATCATAGGAGGCGCCATGGTTAGAAGAGTATCATCATTATTACCACCAGCAGCACAGCCACCGCCGATACGCAGCAACGTATGCCCGTTACCTTCAATGTGCCGCGGTCCTCCTCAGCTCTGCGATGCGCGCTGATTGTGTACTCTGCTGAGGTTAATCGCAGTGAGGTCTGCGGTTGCACCGACGTCCTATAGTACTCGCTAACAGCAGCCTATGAAGCCATGGATGATTATTGTTAGTGCTTTTCTCTTTAACCAGTGCATGCACACCAAAAAGTGCCCGCTTCTTGCCACTCGCAGCCGGGGCTTCAGTTCAGGTACATACCACCTTTCTGTGCTTTTCAGATGCTATGTTCGCGATTTCGCTGGGGTCCGGGGAAAATTACATTACAAGCCTGAATGGTATTTTGGCCTGCACAGAATTGGTGAGTACCGTCACGAACCGCATCTTGCAGGTCGGCGACATGGATGCGTAGCTGGGCTATTGTACCGCTCACTCTCGCACGGATGGCCAAGTGAGGAGCACTCTATCACGATGCTAATTTTTGTCACCCGACTTTGGGGTTCTGCTCCCGATCCCAGAGTTGCGGGATCAAATCCCGGGCCACGGCTGCCGAATTTAGATGGAAGCGGAATGTGCCCGTGTGCTCTGCGATCCCAGTGCATGTTAAATAACACTAGGTAGCGTAAATTAAGCCGGAGCCCTCATTTTTGGCGTCCCTCGTAGCCTTTGTGTCGCTTCGGGACGTAAAACCCCACAATTAACAATTCCACTGCCGCAGCCTGTGCGATTACAGTGGGTCGGAAATTTTTGCGCAGAAGCTGAATGGTCTGCGACAAACATAACACACCGCAGTGATATTCGTGCAGCCATCGCTCCTATTTCCGTTGCAAATCTCAACACAAGATGGTACAATCTAGTCAGACCTCGGAATAAAAATTAACATTCGCTAACAGTAAGGGGTGAGTGCGATATCTTAAGGGTATGGGAGCTGCATGTAGAAATCACTACTACATACGGGGTTGTAGTTTCCGCCTCTTTGACCACATGATTGTGGACTCTAACAGCGCGCACCAAGCAACCTAAAGTGCGTTGAAAAAGGCAGAAGGTACAAGGTAAATATCCCATACCAAGCTTCTATCCTGTGACTAATCCTGGAACACATGAAACTAAAACTGTATGAAACAGCTTGACTGTTGTTCAAGCGAATTTACTTCCCCCTCCCTTTTTCTAATACTACTCGTATTAGCGGTGCGTGGTTCTGTAAAGTTCCACCCTAGCATAAAAGCACTGGGCCTCACTAGCAGAACCTGCGAGAGCACTAGCGGATATGTGTGCCATTGCTTATACGACGCACCGGAGAATGTGCTTACATGTCACCTCTGAATAGGCGGGTACACGACGGTAAACCTTCGTGCTACGACTCACACTTTTATCCTTTCGTTGCTGCAGGTATTGGCTATCTTCGTCTTCTTCGGCATGTTCGCAAGGCGAAAACTAAATTTTCCTCAAAAGTTTCTACTCGCCACGGGCCTCTCTTACGGCCTCAACGATCTGAACGTTGTGTTCTCGTCATGGTTCTCCAGCAACACAGCGGACCTTTTGCCCAGCGTTTTTTATGTAAGATGCCCGAGTCTCCCACAACCGCCTTGCTGACGCTGCATGGAATCATCGTTTTTGCCCCTGCTTCAACTTGGGGGACATCCCTTTCCACTTCTGAGAGTCATTCGTGCTTGTGGCCAGCAAACCGCGCCTTCTTCGCCAGTGCGAAGTTTTTAAGCTGGGGATTGTACGCAGTAGAGGAAGTGATGTTGGCCACAACCAATTTCTTCTTAATGCTGAAAGGCGATGCAGGTACCAAATAAAAAAAAAATAAATGCATCATAAAAGAAACATCTGTGGGGGGGGGGACAGATCGGGAGCACTAATATTTTTGTCACTTAACGGTAATGCTACTGTATGTCCTACTCGACGGTATTCCCGATTTTCCTCGTCTAATTTTCTGTACAAACTGGAAAGGGACATTGTGATAATGCGTCATCACTTAATACAAAGGCGAAAGCTGTTCTGGGTGCCACCTTCTGGAATATGGACCGTCGAGTTCACTCGTGTTCGGACGCATTGGGAATCCATAGTGTTTCAGCGTACACGTTGTGATTTCCCTCATTTTCCCCAACACATAGATCAAGCTAATTTGTTTCACTTCGGCCAGTCTTCCTGCTTTGATCAGACACTTTTCGGGCCTGCCTTTGAGTTGGACAACCCGTATATCTCGCGGGATGTCGAATATTTCTATATTATAAATAACATTCCACGTGAAACAAAATCACGGAAATTCTGATGTGTACGTTTATGGCAATACATGTATTTTTCATCGCTCCAATGTTCGCTATACATCGTAAATCACAAAAAAGTGTTGTAGGCGTACTTATGCTTTTGAAATTCCATGACTCATGGCTTGTCATGGCTGCTGTTTATTTATCCTTGAGGCTGAATGATAACTTCTTCTAATTTGAGAGTTTCAGAAAGTTTTGTGAACTCGTTGAAAAGGAAGCTGAAACCGACGTTTGAACTCTGGCTGGGTGCCGCTTCTTTGCGTTTGACTGAGAAGCCAGACGAGCATATGCGCTACGTCATTGCTTAAGTTGCTTTTTTTGGCAAAAGGTTATAAGCGATAAAAATTTTTGTTGATGGAAGCCCTTCAATGCCGAAGAGAAATTTGTCCTGCTTAAACACTAATACCTTATTGCATGTACAACTGAGATTTTTTTTCCGCTCTGCGATATCGCGAATTTCAGCATTAAAGGAGTAGGAAAGTATATGAAGGAACGAGAAATTGTGATTTCCTTTTACTTATAAACTGATTCTCTTTTACTTTTATTCACTGTTTAAGTCAAATACGAAAAGCACTTACTGTTCAAAATGCGTTCTTATTTTCTTCTTTGTTCACGTGTAAGGACCTTTCACTTTACATGTGGAGGTCGTTCGATGGGCATTCTTTTCTCTTTTTCTTTTTTGATCTTGTGTTAAAAATTCAGGTTTCCGAAACTGGAATTCATTGCTATGGAGTACATCCGCTACTCAGGGCGCAATAAAAGAAGCAGTAGTTTTCCTGACGTCACTACCAGTGGCGGGATATGGGATCAATGCTAGTAATGACTGAAACATGCTGCTGACATATCTTTTTTTTTTTTGGAAGGTTTTAATTTCACTCGTGTTCCTCCTACTGGAGTCGCTCTCCGATGTTTTCTGATTAATAAAAGCAAATCTATAAAGATAAAGGCTAAACCCCCTGAAGGCATTATATTCAACCCTAGTCTAGAACTAAAGGCTGTAGCGTGCGTGTGTGGTCAGATACATTGCCTTGAAAAAACTCTTTACTACTGGAGGCTTACGATTGAAACAGGACCTGAATAGTTGAATGTTTCCCTCGGAGGGACTACAAAGTGACCGTACCAGTTTTCATGTTTGAGGATTTCGTGGTCTTAGTAGCATTTTGAAAAACACAGCAATTGTAGATTTTTTTTATTGCCATAGCACTCACGGGACCCAAGAAGGGACTGTTGTCTTCATGAGTGACTAGATAGAGTCCTGAGAGACCATCGCGAACAACATGAGAGGGAAAGAGCGATATCCTATGTGACAGCACACAAGTAGCGAGAAGGCTACATGGAGGTATTTGCGCAGAGCCGCAGCGGTGACTCAGTGGTAATGGTGCTCGGCTGCTGACCCGAAGGACGCGGGTTCGATCCCGGCCGCGGTGGTTGAATTTCGATGGAGGCGAAATTGTAGAGGCCCGTGTACTGTCCGATGTCAGTGCACGTTAAAGAACCCCAGGTGGTCGAATTTAATTGGAGTCCTCCACCACGGCGTCCTTAATAGCCTGAGTCGCTTTGGGACGTTAAACCCCCATAAAGCCGAAGGTCTTTGCACAGGCAGCCTGGCATGACAGCTGGGCGCGCACGAGGCGGCACAAAAACGTGTATCGCGCGCACGAGTTAAAACTGTTTGTTCGGGAAGATGGTTTAGCCAGCCGATGCATGTTAAGGAAATGACTGGCGCAAAGATGCGTCGTACGCACGCTCTGCACAGAAAACTTTCCGTGATTTCTTTACGGAGTGAGTGCCCACATTTGCGCCAGAACCTTTTTCTTCAGCTGGCTCTACTCGGAGTCGTCAGAGTATCTAGCGAGGACAAAAAAAAGGCCGCCCATTACTCACGGTTTACCTGACGTAGTCAATATTCCCGTGCTATTTCTCTAATAATTACAAAAATGATTCAGCTCACCAGATGACTTAAAAAAAATGTTTCTGAATAGTGCGTCGAGAAAAAAAGAAAATAAAACCGAAAGATTGTGTGCGCCGCCACATGCGGTTTTCAATAGGAAACTGAAATGGCGTCAGGTGTTATGTTGCCGATCTTTGAGGCTAGAACGAACTGGCATCCATTTCAAGGCAGTTGTCACGGAGTCCTTAATGAGGTCGGCGTGATCATTAAAGTCACCAGTTTTAATCGATTAATTGGAAGAACTTTTTCATTTATAACTCCAATTTTCCCGGGAGTAAATATGTTTTGCTGGCCAACGTCAACACAGCCGCAAATAGTCATGGAATCGAATTTCGCTCAGAACAAAGATTGCACGGAGAGCCCCTTCAAGTAGCTGAAAGATCACAATTAGGCTTTGTTTGTGTACTTATGCCAACAAGAAATCGTGTTTTTGTTTGTCGGCGTATTTAGTTCGAAATAATTTCAACTTACGCTATGTAGCAGAAGAATCGATGCTCTCGAGGAATTTGAATTCGAGCGATTCTATGCTATACCCGGTTCTCGGTTGACGTAGAATGCAGAGCTTAAGGGGCTTCGTGGCACGGTAATCTTTGTCCCGCTGAACTCCCTCGCATAAACTTCTGCTTGCAGCAGTACCTGATGTACCAGTTCACAGCGATGATCTCCTTCACTCTTGGCAGCATGCTAGCGTTTGTTGTTCCCGGATACAGCCGGCCAACCCTACAGGCGGTAAGTTGAGCCTCGTCAAGGAGAGGCGCTCTTAATAAGCAGCAAAGGCTTGCGAAGTACAACTTAACGTATCAGTATTTATTTTTATTTTTGCTCCAAACAACTTGTACCGACTGCACTCTTTGACACCTCGACGTAATCCCATGTTAGTGCAAACTGCCCCTGAAATTTCGTTCACCTAAGCTGCGCGCTTTGTTTCTGCAGCTTCCATTTGATTTGCCTCTCTAAGCATCCCTAGTACGCCGCAAGGCTTAGGCAAGTCCCATGCACTTTGTGCAGCGCTCCCTATGCTCTAAAGGCTGGGAAATCTCGAGACATGAAAGAAGAGAAGGAACAATGAGGACAGCTTGAATTCTGCCTATATCAATACATGTTCTATTCATAGACTACTCTCACTACTGGAAAACGGAGCTGTTACAAGCTAGAAAAGGTCAGAAATTGAATACAGTAACTCGACCACCGCCCCCTTTTTTTATACTAGGATCAGTCAAGACATTTTAATCGTTCAGGCCCCTGGGGTTCGGCTACGCCGCCATTCGCTTCCAAATTGTGAGCACGGAGTCCTTTCCGGTCTTGGCGCCATCAACATAGCCTCAAAGAGTCACACAATCGATTCTCACTAAAAATAAAATTGAATAGAGCTATCCTCAGTGTCCCGAAGGAAATCATGGGCCCTCTCCGTTCAGGCAAATTGCAGCAATAAAACCTACACTTTTCGCGAGAAGGCTTTGCGTACGGTATTCAGCGCTGGGAACTCCTGCCTTTATGTTCCTATCACTTCGTCATCTGACATCCCCTCCCCCCCACCTCCCTGAAAAGCGAGTCTAGTGCACTATAGTAGGGCGGTGGCATCTGCCTGGATTGCAGAAAACTATAGACATATAGAGAACATGTCCAGTGCTAAAAACCGAATGGAGTCAACTGGGCGGGCAGCAGCAGCATCATTCCCAGTAAAAAGGAAGCTACGAACGCAGAGAACTGGTTATACATGGATGGGTCTTTTCTCCGGACTTTCAAGATCGAGTAATGTGCATGCTGCATTAAAACCCAAAGAAACACGCACTAAGATGTTCCAATAGACATTTAACACCAGCATCATACCGTTTATTTGTAGCTAGTAGCCATTTTATGTTGGGATTCGTTTATATTACGTACATGCCTGTCCCGCATGTGATGAAAAGAGGTAAACATAACATTTGCACGCGTTTGTTCTAACGTTTTCTGCGTAAACTACAGTGCAAACGGGCAAATCTGCTATCGCGTTGGTAATAGGACCTTATGAAAGGTGACAGCGAATTTTATTTTATTCCTCCTTCCTCCTTAATTTACTCCGGTGACAGGATGCACTTGCAAGCTCTTCTTAGTAGTAGCGAATGTTGCAGCAGCCGTTAGGTCAAAGACATCGTAAATATCGTGCAACATATTTAAATACTCCCCTCAAAAGTTTTCAGACGAGGTGCGGTGTGCATTCAATTTGAATAACACTTCTTCGTAAATCTCCTCTAAGTATTTTTAATGCGTTTGTTGAAACGGATTACCGGTAATCTTAACTTACACTTTGCTTATTTGACAACTTTTCTTCTCTCACGATTCCTATACAGAGCTACGCTCAGAGCTAGCCGCTTCTCCATCGGCCTCGCCCCGCGAAACGTCGTTGTTGATGCCAACATGTTGTCGCCTTTTTTTTTCTCTATCTAGCGAAGCAGCTACTTTCAGTCACAACTCAAGGCGCGCGTGAGTGGCCGGACTGCCGACGCTGAACGGACGTGCTCCGTCTGCCCGTCGTTTTAGTTTCACTTTCGCTATACTTGCTGATTGCCGTTCCTGTGACGCTTGGAGGTATCTGAGGAACAGCTGTTGCTAAACCTAGGCATTTATACCCCTGTCACACGGGCACTTGTAAGGCCTTAGAAATTAAGGTCCTTTGCCCCAAAGGCGCGTGACGCGCATCTACACGGCAAAGCGTCGAGACCTTTGCGATAAAGTTCCGTAGCAATAAAGGCGGCCGTCAGCGGCCTTAAAGTTGCTTAAAGGAGCAACCCAGACGGCAGCGCCAGCTAGCGAGCTCAAAGAATAAAAAATTGACACAATTTTTAGTTTTGAAACCGTAAAAAAATATCTAATTTATCTTATTCAATGGTTAATTTTGCGTTACAGTGCACTTAACCGTAGAGGAGGCTATGACTAAAGACATCCACACTGCTAAGAAAGGACTTGAACGGTTTTCAGCAGCCGCATAGACACACACGCGCTTGCGCATCTCGCTTTGCTGTTTTTTATTCGTTTGCTCTTTGTTGTGTGCGTGTTTTGAGTTTGCTTGTGTGTACAAAGACACAAGCAACAAATCACGCTTCTCGAACACAACGAGGAGCGGAACGGAAAAGTGCGCCTACCGTGGTCGGACCGAGAACGATGAAAAAAAAAAGAAACTTTGTTTCAAAATATCCCTTTCTCACCGTCAGAACGCTCGTTTATTATCGTGATAGCTACTTTTTCCAACACAAACGAAAGCACTCAGCTGAAGTGCTACCGTCTGCTTTAATTTCATAATGTTACTAGCGCCGCTTCACACACAGCGGTGACTTTTGGCATTCACGGAGGCCGCGTTCTAGCTCCTTTGGATTTGCCGTGTAGCAGCGTCGCTGCTCCTTTTCGGTTTTCTTCCTTTAGTGCAATAAGACAACTTTACGGCAAAGGCCGAGAAGAAGTCCCGTGTGACAGGGGTATTAGACGCGTTACACTAAGACGGCGGGAGTTTTGCGCGTAAAGTAGACCTAAAGAAAAAGCCAGTGATATTCGAAGAGTGTTGCAGTGCTTTTTTAAAACGCTAAGAATCATCCCGCAAAAAAAAAAAAAAACGCGCAGTGCTAACCAGACGTTTGACTCATGATAGCCTGTGTAGTTTGCACGCCACTAAACCCAGCATAACCCGACATAAGAGATCTCATGGAAAATGCACTACCCGAAGAAAAATGCACCAGAATAAAAGGCGTCGGTGAAAACTGCCGGGAACTGTCGTACAAAGTGATAGCAGTAATTGTATTTACTGAGAGGGAGCAGTTCACCAACATCAGACTATTTCCGACTGGTGACAAGCACTCACAACGGGTAATTCATGCACACTGCTTGTTCTATTGGGTTTCCTTGCGATCGACGTGCGTGCGCGTTTGTTACGTGTCTTTTTTTAAAGCTGTATAACATCTTGGATATTTATAAAGTGGCCTTCAAAAATACCTTTTTGTTTGTTTTCTATTGACAAGAAACGCCAAAAGCGTGTTCGCGAACGTCGGCTTTGTGGAGGACAGTTGCAAGCTTTTCTCGTTAGATTGTTGAGCTTCACTCGAGCACTAATTGCCAAATGCTCCGCGCTTTCCGTAAAAGTCGCATCGTTTATGTAATTTAATCGAACTCAAATGTCACCAGCATGCCAGAATGCATGATAGAATTTTTTTCGCTCTTGAACTGAACTGGTTGCGATCATTTTGCTTCCGTATTTCAGGCTTTGGGTCTGCTGTGCGGAGTGATCCACATCGGTCATTTTACATACCTTCTCGTGAGCTGACGCCCACGTTTTGGAGAACAAGCGCGAATAAATCGTGGCGGACACTTGGTGAAATTACTTGCTATCAACTATGTAGCTGCCTTCATTAAGAAGTTCACTAGTCTCTGGGGTCGCGGCTGAAGGCAGCGAGCTCACGTGGCTAGCACTGAAAGCAGGTTCGTACTCCATAGGTAGGTCAGCAAAACGCATCACATGAATGCAGGATGATTGCGGTTGTGCGAATAGTGCTTTTTTCGAAACCGAGTCGAGTAAGAATAGTGTAGTTAAAATTCTAATTTAATAAGAATCGAATATATGTGCTATTATTCGCAACTTATGCGATATATTCGTTCAAAGCGAATATTGATGCGAAACAGCTAAGCGCTAGCGGCGTTATGAGTCGTGGGTATAAAGCTGTACCTGTCGTAAGTAGCAAGACTCATCTTTACAAGTGTACACGCACACGAAGTCAGTATGATACACAGGAAAACTACATTTTGCTACAAATCACAAAAGCGAACAAGCTAGCGAAAAATCTCAATTGATGAGAGTGACGAGAGTTGGAGCCATGGCCTCAGATATCGAGCATGAAGTCAGGGTTTGCTATACCTGGCTGAACCCTGTCCCGTTGCGCAATTTTGAAGGCCATATGCACGAGCATCAGGAATGTCGCCACCTAAAAAGACCGCGTCTCGGCGTTGAGCCCTCTTTCCCCGCACAGATAGATCCCGGTCGCATGCTGTGCGGCTTCTGAGTAGGCCCCGTTTTTGAAATAATCGTCAAAGAAAACTGCGGCGTGCCCTATTTGATCTTGGTGCCATTTATTCGAAAACTATTGAAAACTTGACAACGCATTCAATTTGTTGCGACTAATTTTGTACATGCACTATTTGATTCGTTCAGTGAATCTAATAGACTAATATTGGATTCGGCATATGAATATTTTGAGTACTCGCACGCCCCTATCGGCATTATACATAAAAAACGTGAACAAAGGACACACAGCCTAGCTCAAACCTTCATTGTATGTTCAGAATTTGTGGCTGTAATGCTAGACTGGCAAGGAACTTGACTACTCAAATTGAACATCGTCGAATTGAACATCACAACATAGTCACGGACAGAAGAATATGGACCACGCCTCGGCGGTCAGTCTTCTGAAGAGCTACCTATCGAAAAGTAGTGGACGTTTGATGCATGTGCAATATTTACTTTCGCCTTTACACATAAATGCAGCAAACATATTTCCGTTACGCAACGCGAAAGAAGAGTTTGAACGCGGAAGCGTAGTCCGTATTTGAGGCTTTTAGAATACCGGAGACGTATTAGCATAGACTTATACCGATTTACCGAACTCTCGCAGCTGGCGTCTAGAGTAAACGGTAAACGGGTGTACATCTATGTTAATACGCCCCCAGTATTCTAAATGTCTGTTAATCTGTCCGCGACTGCACGTCTTAGAGGCAAAGTCTTTGTCAAAAATATACAACCAAGAGGTTTGCTTTCAAGCCGCGTAGCGGTGCCCTTTAGCACATTTGACAGTTCCAAGCTTGGATGTGTTGAGGACTTAAGTTCCTCCTGCCTTCGTAAGATTAGGGTCCCTGAGTCAGCGAGAGTAGCCGCGCTGCTGGGCTCAGAAGCAGACCCCATGGTTTGCATACTTCTGTCAAAGATTGTACATAAAAAAAAGCCGCACATTCAGCGAAATGTCGAAGCGAAACGAAAATAAGAACTCTCTACTGTAAGAAGTCGGAATGCATGCTATTATTAAGGGTTGGACTATTCGGTTTTTACTTTTGAAAATTCGGCGGTCTTTTCGTTTTTTTTTTTAGAATACAAGATTCAGTATTTTCTGGAAAATTTTCTTTTCGACGAATTAAATAGTGGCTCTTCTGGTCATTTAATGTAGCAGTTCTGTGTGGTCAAGAGTCTTCTAAAGTCTATATCAGTGTTTTTGATATCCTGAGCTATTTATTTACGAGTAATTAACTTGCAAATGGTACTACTTAGAGCTGTGCTTGTAGAAGAAATTGATATCGCCACTCAGGTTAAATGAGCTAGCCGGCCGCCAAAAACAACAGTGGAAGGTTATTCTAAGAACTAGGTTGACATGTTATTGTTGGGTTGTCGCGCTGGGCCAAAAATGCGGCAGCGGTGGGATTGCTGTGACGGTTCTGCCTGCCGGGAACATAAATGAATTACCCAAACCTACCACAGGAAAAGATAGCTGAAGAGTCCAGCTTGAGAAAAAGGACACTTGAGGTGTCCAGGATATCAAGTACACGTCAGATGTAAAGTGGAAATAAAATAAAGATAAATAAAAGGCAAACTTAGGAGCATGCTGTGAATTACTGATATGTGTTGAAACGAGGAACTATCATAAAATGAATGGCTTCATAAACTTCGATGTACTCCATAACCTATAATCAGCATATATTGAAAAGAACACCAGCAATGGAGATTTCATAAAAAAAAAAACATTTTGTGAACTAACAAGCCGCGGAAATATTCTTTACCTGCGGCGACTCACCGTACACTTTTCCGCACTCTGGATGTGGTCAACACTGTGCCGAATAAGTAGACGGGTAAGCTTCATTAGTTGTTAGTACGAAAGAGAATTGATCACAGCATGATAGAACAAGGTGTAATACGGCTTCCGGCAGTTTAATTAGTCTGTGGTTAGAATTACATGTCGAACGCTGAGTCCAAGAAGTATGGGAGCTACATAAATAAAGCTTCTCAGCATCGCCACAGCACACTTTTCTCGATCCTTGGCTGACCTCCAATGCGAGTTAGTGGCATTCGCCATCTGGACAAGAACAAAAGCGTTGATTGGCTCCTATGTAGCGGTCTGCACTTAGCGTTACATTAAGTCAGAACCCGGGCATTCGCGATGAGGTGCAACCTGGAAGCTTTTGCGCGCATACGTCACCGTGCCCTGCTCCCCGCCGTACATGGCCCTTAAGGTATAGATTGTCGACCTGCATCGCATGACGGCTCTTTTTGGCACTGCCCATTCAACAGCCCATTTTCTTTTCGAGCCCACTATGTAAGGTTAATCCTATTCTAGTACAGGTTTTCTCCCTTCAACTGGCGCAGGTTGTCCATTGCCTTCGCTGTGGCTTTTACCGCAGTCGTAACAGTAGAAGTCTCGTATAGGTTTATTTTTCAACAGGGAAAGTCCTTAAGGCGCATATGCGCAGAGGGTACAGTAATTCAGTGGTCTTACGTGTAAACCAAAACAACGAATCAGTTGCATGAATGATCCGGGCGTCCACACTTGCGGCACATAAGTTAGGGCGAAGTGCGAGATGCGGACTGGATGCGGCCAAAGAAGAGCTGCGTAGTTCCCCACTAATGATCAGTCGCCGTCCATGCCGCCGGCGAGTAGAGCGCGAGAATCGTACGCGCCGTAAATATGAGTGTCGTTGGGTCTCCGTAAGATGGCGATGGCTTGGCCGTACCATTCGAAGAATTCAACCTTGTGCCCACGAGCTAGCAGTCCGTGGAGGATGTCCTGCACGGCAGACGCAAGCGTAGGCGAGATGCAGTTTCTTTGTAGGGGGCTACACCCCTAAGAGAACGCGGAGCATGACCCTGAATGTTAATCCTGCTTCACCTGAATGTCACGTGCCACTCTAACGGGAGAACTGTCAGTTTTGAAAACAGAATGCGTAAACGCGTAGTCAGTGTGCTTTTTTGACAAAACATGCACCTGTGCGGCACTAGCTAACGTGTTTAGCGTTTTGTCCTCGTCTTACTGAAGGCCAGTGACGCTATTTTTGGAGCAAAGCGCAACGAGGCGAAGCGTACTTAACGAATCATGGTTTTATGGTCTTTATTCGAAGCGCTGCAGAGGCAGGCTGAATATTTGAGCTTAAAAATTGCTTGTAGGCCGAAGCTGTTATGCGCTCCCCCTTTATTTCGCGTCAGTGATATCCCTAATACCTGTTAGCATCGGCGGGATTTTGACGGTTTTGAAAAAGCTTCTCATTCGTCTTTTTTTTTATTGTGGTCGCGACCACATTTCGACTACTGCGAGATCATCGATCACTTCTTCCCCCCTGTGAAACGTAGGGCGGAGGAAGAGAGGGGGAGATTAAACTTTAATTCCGCGTAAGGTACCTCTTCCGTGCGTCTTGCGGAATGTTTACGGTTCTCCCAGCTATTCCTTGGCATGCCCGGCTCATTAATAGTTGTCTGAGATGCAGCTTTCTCATGCACTTAACGTCCTGCACTGGCTTGTCACTGGCCGCACTCCCTAGCTATACCTGTTCCGCACACTCAGCCGGCTTTCCCATCGTGCACACATACCATTCCTCTTATCTTGAGACCTCTACCCTTCCTGTCTTCTTTTCGGCTACAATATTGTTTCCCTTCACTCAACTTAAAGTATGTCTTTTGCTAGCCTGCTATACATAGTGGCGCGGACTGAGGCAACTTTCTTTTCGTTCTGTTTAGGGCCTCACCACACTTGTCTTTTTGTTTGGTGTGGGCGGGGCGATTTTATTCATTTTTTTTTGCTTGAGGGCACCTACTTAACACATTTCTTGGCTCCCAGTATATTATGCGGATATTTTACCTCACTTTCTCGTGCCCATAGGATGCAGGACAGCTTAGGTTCCCGCCGCATATGGTCATGCGCTTACGGTGCTCGTTACCTTTTCACCTTTCTAGTTTGCTGTAATATTTTTTTCCTCTTTTTGCCCAGCCATGCACTTGTGCACACTTGCTATGTTTGTTTTGCCGTAGGCCGTATGCCAGCTTGCACCATGCTCTGAGTATGCGTTTCTTTGCCGGCGATTCTTTTGTAATTGGGAAAGTTAGAGTTGACAATCGATCTGAATTTCTATCTAAACCATGATGCGCTTACGAAGTCTCGTTCATTATAGAGCATCGAGATGCCATCCTAGGAAAAAAAAAGAGATAATACCTCTATCAGGTGGCAACTTCAACCGGGATCGGTCTCGATCGGGTCGGATCGAAGTTCCAC
This sequence comes from Amblyomma americanum, assembly GCA_030143305.2. Taxonomy (NCBI): domain Eukaryota; kingdom Metazoa; phylum Arthropoda; class Arachnida; order Ixodida; family Ixodidae; genus Amblyomma; species Amblyomma americanum. The sequence goes on from JARKHS020016649.1 coordinate 18,856, forward strand.
GCGCATTCGGTACGCAGCGCTGCTATACCAGCTACACGTTCTCATTCGTTCCCATCCAACGTGTTGGCCTTCTAAATAACAGATAGCACTCCATGCGCACATAGTTATACAAATGATGCCAAGATACGGCATATGTAAAAAAGAGATCATAGAATACTTACAGCAGTTTTAAACACAAAAGCACGCAAAACACCTTACTGCCGGCCTGTGCGCGTGAGTGCTGCATTTTTTTTTTGCACTACTTCTCAAGCAGGTGCGTAGTGTTGAGCGTTAGCGTAATTGGAGCCGCACTGAGTAAATAACATGTTAGTATTAAAAGGATCAATGCCAGCCGAAATGGCGAGCGCCGTCTGTGAGAAGCCAGTGGCAAGTGGTAACCTACCCATCTGGCTGCGGACAAACTTAGTATGCTACCTATACGAACTTAGCATACCACCTCGGAAACGACGACATTTTGTGAGTCTACCTCGGGCATAAGGAGCCATAGTTTTCCAACTGGATATGAGGAAATTTAGTGTACTGAACTTGGATATACCGAACCCAAGTATGCCACCTCTGACATAACGAACTTTCGTGTGCGGACCTCGGATGCAACGAACGTTTGGCAGCTAACGGGTTTAAGCAACCCACCGAGGATCGCCTAATAGTTTTTTTTAGTGTTATGAATTTTATAGAATCCTTTTCAGTACGCTTTCTTTTTTTGTGCACTTCACTGCATCCTGACTACGAGGATAGCAGCCCTTGACCACGATTTAAGATTGGCTTTGGATCGAGCTTGACCGGGCTCGAACGCGAATAATTTAAACTGGCCGTGTACCACCGCCGGATCCGCAATAAATCCTATCAGTGCGCGTAAATACGCGGAATTTTCATTGGGAGCAAAGTTGGGTGGCTTAGTGCGTCTATTTACGTGAGCATAGCTCGGGGAACCCGGATAGGCCGCTTTGCGCCTGTCAACGCAGAAGGAACGTTTTTATGCCTTCCACCGCAGTGGCAATGCCCTTTCTCACATGAGCATTATTCCGAAAACAAAAGTCAACAGCGCAGCGGCCAGGCTGGATGGAAATTGCACTACCTGTGGCCAGTGGACGCAGTCGCTCGGACGCCTTCGCAGGAATGAACCTCAACAAGGCGCTCTTCTTTTATCATTATCAAACATCGGGATAAAGAGGAATGAGTCTCACGTGTTCGAGGGTTCGACACTGCGTTCCGTTAATAAAAATTCCACAATTACGCGCAGAAAAAAAACTAAGGCTTAAATTTTGGTACTGGCATACCTCTTATTTCGCCGCAAATGGACGGCTGCGTTCACTAGCTTGAGCCGCGTTGGAAGCCACGGGAACTATCCGACGCTCCGAGGGCCCGCATTTGGTTCTTGGGTTGCACGGTACACTAGAGGACGATTACTACAGGTGTGACGGTTTACAGACGCGATTCATCGCCAAACCATCCAAACTATGGATCCATCGCGATCCATCGCGGAGGTTGTGCGAAGGAACACTGCAGCGCCCTTCCGTGAATCCTTGCATGCATGAGCTCTGTCTCCCAAAACAAGTACTTCTTTTTTTTTTAAACGTACCCATTTGCATGAAGTCTACTATAGTCGCATACAACTCAAGAACAGAGCAGGAAATGCCCCTCAAAGGTGCTGATCAAACCTGTGCCGTCGACCCATTGTCATGACGTCGAGGTGAATCGTGCTTCTGCTAGCCACCTGCAAAGCCATGCTAGCGAGCGGAAGACGCCTGACCGCGACGTCATTAGAACAGGTTCGCGCCATTGGTTTAAAAAGGTTTTGGGAGGCATTTTGCTCTTCGTCCTTGAGTTGTACCGGCCACAATGGTTCAGAGGCTGTGGCATTCGGCTGCTGATCCCATTGTAGTGGGATCGAATCCCGGCCATAGTGGCTGCATTTCGATGGACGCGAAATGTAGAAATACCCGTGTGTTGTGCGATCTGAGCTCACGTTAAAGAACCCCAGGGGGCCTAAATTAATGTGCAGCCCTCCACTACGGCATACCTCATAGCCCATGTGTCGGTTCGAGACGTCAGAGCCGATGTGTGTTACATTCTTCAGTTGTATTGTACTGTAAGCCTGAAGGATTCGCCAATCGTCGGTAAAACAATGCGCTTATCTGACGGTCATAGAAATTAGCTTTAAGCAGCGCTCACTTAGCATGATTTTGTGAACGTGTTGCCAAAACACTTACATGGTCGACTGACTTCTCGGCTTGCACTGCGGAAGGGTACATCTGATGGTGCACCCGTGGTGCATCAATGGCCTCTTTAATAGTGTGGTTCATCCATAACGCTCGCATTACCACCTGCACAAAGCAGTCACCAGCACTGTCCACTCGTTTCTGCGTTGGGTTCCACAGCAGTTGTGAATCAGCCATTTTCGCCATTTTTACTATAGCTGGCACTGCCGTAATGGCAGAAGCGTGCTATTAGGGGGAAAGCAACTGCACAGTGTTCGTTCCGGAAGCCCGTTTCTGTTCGTTGCTCGCAAGTAGTCACTTGAGGCTCAAAAATCGTGCTCATTAAAGAAAGAGCGTTTTGCTCAAAAGCTCGAACAGACAAAGGCGGCGCCAAAAACATGGATACGTAAAAGAACTTGCACAGGCAAGATGCACAGGAACGTTTGTGCATCAGCTGGTACACCTGGAAGTAATCAATGGGGTATCTTGTGCTGTGGAATTTATAATTTTAGAACTTGAGCCTAACGCATAAAACCGGTGGGATATTAGAGAAAACAGTTCTTCCTATTCATTAAAATAACACATGTTGTCGAAGCAATCCGTCTTTAACTTTGCCGATATACGACAAACCAAATACACTCGACTGTTATAACGGGCATGTCACCTAAATTCATCCCATGGCAGACGAACATGTAGCTTAAAGGGTGAAGGTTATATAAGGTGAATGACGTTAACACAACACCCTAGGAGCATAGTCATAATCGGCATTATCACCACCAACAGCACGGTTACATCCACCGCCGAAAGAAAGCCCCTCTCAATGGTCTTGTTTATTAACCTGCCAAATGACAGTCATGGCCACCCACGTTTCCTAAACGCATCTCCCCACGTCTTGCGCTGCGCCGCTTCCTTCTATATGTTTGCCTTCCCAAGGAATCTACCCAGTTACCACCTCTTCGCATTACGTGCCCCGCCCAAGACAATTCCCTCTTCTTGGATACAGCTGAAGCATTAACCCGCGCTCTTCTCTTCATGTCTCTCGAAATAGCCCTTATCATTATTGCCCGAGTCGCTTTGGGACGTTAAACCCCCATAAACCTTATCATTATCTTTTTGTGCTGTCCTTATTTCGCTTTCAAGGCTTTACGTCACACAAGTTCTTGCCTCAAGTGAGCTCTGGCAGGATACAACAACCTTACGCTTTTCCCTTGAAGGGTGCTGGTAAGCCGCTGCTCATAACTTGAGACTGCCTACCAAATGCACACCAGCCCATTATTATTCTCCTAGCTATTTTTTCTTCACGGTTAGTCTGCAGTGACTATACCGCGGCCTAGATAGATGCACTCGGTAACTACTAATACTTCACAGCCTATCTTAAACTCATGCTCCTGACCCAGAGTGTTGAACATTACGTTATTGCTTTCATAATAATTTTAAGCCCAGTGTTGTACTTTGCATGTTTAGGTCTTCAATCATGCGCTGCAATCATTTGAGTAAGGTATTTTCGCAGCCGGACAATTCGTCAGAAAAAAAGAGTAATTTTTGTAGGGAGATATTGGCGGGCTCTCCGTTAACTCGGATAAATACATATATGTAGTGTTTCCGTTCCAGCCCGCAGAATACATTTATTAAATACAAGTGTATTTGCAGTGCTGCAGATTCCAGTCCGAGATTGTCACTTTGCGTGCTGCCTTTTCTGAATGACATCCTAGTAGAACTGTGGCGAATTGGGTTTGTTGGTAAACGTTCATACTTAAATCATTGCGAAGGATTGGGACACGAAGATGCAGGCACCACAAGCACTGCTGATATTTGCATCCTTGTCAATAGTTTCTGGCACGTTTTAGGTTTCCTCCATGTCCTGATTACGCAGCGCCTACAGCAAGACTGCACCTTTTTCAACTCAACCAAATGGTTTTTTCATCATATATAACGGCGAGACATGAACGTTCGTTTAATTTTGAAATTTATCCATAACCTCGATGGAAATATGAATAATATTGTGTACTGCCTCGTGTGGTTCAAGGAAAAAAATAAATGAAGGTAGTAAACTGCGGAAAGAAAAAACAAGATGCCTTTGAAATTTTGGATGATCATATCACGCCCGTACTCGCAACCTGTATGCGCCATTCACCCCGACGTCTCATTTTCCGAGCCGGAAATAAGCGGGCATCAGGCTGATCACTTGAGTAGCAACTGGAACCGCTTACCGAAGCATGCCATCTATGTCATATTTCATCAATACCTTCGTAAGCATGCTTGAAAAGCAGTCAGCTCCATATGCCTTCTCGTATATATGTATGTATTCAGCGGAACGCATCCGCAACACGGCCCAACCGCGGTCACCATGCCGTAGTGTGCAATGCATATCTGGATATGCATCGGCAGTTTCTCTCGGCGCGCCCATTGTGAAGAGGCTGCGCTCTCGATTTCCGAACGATGCAGCCACAAGACCGAGGTAGCGACTCACAACGGTAGCTGCGCCCACCGCAATGGCGGCGCCTGCAGTGTCCGGGTCAGAGCTGAAGGGGAATGACTGGAGAAGTCAAGCGGAATGGTAAAGTGCACCTGTGGTGCACTAGCTGGCACTTAAATATGGGCCCTGACCGGCGCACTGTGCATATGATTCCTTATTGCCGCGCGCAGCAAGGAGAGAACATCGCACCTGGGCCAAGCCAGTGCAGATGCTGAAGGCGCCGCTGGCGGACGCGACCATCATGGCATTCCCGTCGGAGTGGGCTACGATGAGCGGTGACATGGATGACGTGGGCCTCTTTCTGGGACGGATGTAGTTGGTGGGGCTGGGCAGCATGCCGTACGAATTGCGAGTGCCCGGAGTCGCGAAGTCGTCCATCTGGTTGTTCAACAATACGCCCGTCGACTGGGACATGGCCAGAGCACCGAACCTGAAAAAAACGGCCGCGTGAACGGTTTCATTGTGCCACCTGTTGTTTGTGGTTGCAGAGGATTCTGCTGCGCCTCACTTTGAGCAGGGCCGCGGCAGTGGAAACGTGCTGGCGCACGCCATTTATTATCTGCAAGGTTTTAGCATACCGTTTAGCGAATTACGGTTAACTTTGCCATTTACTCGCGACTAAAATAAGCATACACGCCGTTGCACACGGTAAAAACCTGGCGCAGCAATGTTTTAGCATACCACAAAATTAGGGCCATTCATTTTATTTTACTGTTTTCCGTTTTTCCAAGTTCGGGGTTAAAATAGGGCGTCATTCTTTCGTTACAGTAGCATAGAAATCTTGGCACTTGGTATCCTCAGCTGCCTAGTGCCGCAAAACCCAACACAACACAGCAGCATAGAAGGCAGTTTTTTCTTGAAACTTTTCAGCGGTAGTGTTTTAATTAGTTTTGCGATCAAGGGTATTAATTACGAACAGTCGCTTTGTTGTAGTACAAAGATCTTGCTTTCCGAGAAAACAACATATAAAAGCTAGGCTTTAACAAAAATATTATTACGAAATCACAGGGTGCTGTTTTTTTTTCGAGAACTTTTTCCGCCTTCATTTTGATCCAGATTTGTTTCCTTTTTGCGCACTTCCTAAACCTTCGGGTCTCTGTAGGCAACCTAACTACAAAAAAAATTCTGTGTTCTGTGCCAATTTGCGAACGCACAACAGCTTTACAGGAGAGCAGGCAAGTGGGGTAGCATTTCATTCAAGATGCCAGCCTGCATTTTTTGTTCTAGCTTTTACCGGGCGCTCTTCGAACTCTTCTGCAGAAAGACCTTTCGTTTATTGACCAAGTCTGAAAGAGGATTACAGGAGAGTTGCCAATAAGGGTTATAACATCAACAGTTAATGATGGAGTCCTTTATAAAATTGGTCCCTGGTTGCTCCTTCTTTACGGTATTTTAGTTCCGGCTTCGAGAAGCATAAAAAATCATATCAGAAGCACAGTTTGAGGCAGAAAATTTCCTAATATTCTCTCGGGGTGTGGCAATTAGGAAATATTGGGTTTTAGCCGAAGACGTGTATCCCTACCTAAATATAGGAAAATGCGGTATACGGACTTAAACGTGCTTGCTACTGTTGGAAGCTGGAAACAGAAATAATATACAATGCAGCGTCTCATAACGCAAAATACCAGGTGCTTCAGGGATGACTTTCAAAAATTTTCAAAAATAGGCTTGTTGGGGAATAATATGACTTTTCAGGAGTAGCATTACCAGTGGTGGCGGACATCGGAAAGCCGTTGAATTGCTTGAGCAGTAAGCTGGTTAACTAAGTTCTGAAAGCTAACCTTTTAACTATCACAGATAGGCAACTGGTTGCCATAAGAGATTTGTAGCAAGTCGTTAGTAATAGCCATATCAGTTTCAAATGTTTAGAATTTTGAAAACGCGATTACCCTCGCCGCTGTTCCTCGACAAAATTTCGCTTTTTCGACTAGTTACGTGCACTGGAGGGGTTGCTTTGCCTGCATGCTTTCGAAAGCGCATGTATTTTCGCACAATGCAGCTAAATTTTCGCGTTTTCGAAATTCTAAAAAAACTCATGACTATTACTAACGACCGGGTACAAACCTCTAATTGCAACTAGGCGCCTAATTCAAGTAGTTAGTTAATTCTTAAAAATTAGTTAACCAGCTAACAACCTTAACTACAACCAACAAAATGATCAGGCAGGCTTTCGTAAAGGATACTCGACAGTGGACAATATTCACGCTATCATTCAGGTGATAGAGAAATGCGCAGATTATAACCAACCCACACATATATATATATATATATATATATATATATATATATATATATATATATATATATATATATATATATATATATATATATATATATATATATATATATATATATATATATATATATATATATATATATATCAGCAGACAAGTTAAAGGAAATGAGGGGCCCGTTTGACAAATTTATGAAGGGAGCCAACAGTCACCGAAACCAAGGTGCATAGGGGAACGTTAATTTTTTTTTTAATGTGTTATGCTTATCAGTAGGATAATAATTCTTAGATAAATAAATTGCTTAAAGAAAATTACTTATAAAGCAGCAGAAAAAACAACCATGCCGCCGGTGGGATCCGAACCCACGACCTCCGAATATCGCGTCCGGTGCTCTTACCAACTGAGCTACGGCGACGGCTGTCCAATCTGCTGCTCTCGTGGGTATTTATGTTTACTGGGTGTAAGCGAGCCTTGAGAGTGTTCACCAGCGCCACCCTCGACCATAGCGGCGGACGTAGCACGTCCTGTAATACCGCGAGCGTGACGTAGAACGTCATCTAACGGCGAAGGCGGAAACTGTGCGAGAGCCCTCTTATGCTACCTTTGGCATTAAGACTGCCAGAACACTCTCAAGGCTCGCTTACACCCAGTAAACATAAATACCCACGAGAGCAGCAGATTGGACAGCCGTCGCCGTAGCTCAGTTGGTAAGAGCACCGGACGCGATATTCGGAGGTCGTGGGTTCGGATCCCACCGGCGGCATGGTTGTTTTTTCTGGTGCTTTATAAGTAATTTTCTTTAAGCAATTTATTAATCTAAGAATTATTATCCTACTGATAAGCATAACACATTAAAAAAAAAAATTAACGTTCCCCTATGCACCTTGGTTTCGGTGACTGTTGGCTCCCTTCATAAATTTGTCAAACGGGCCCCTCATTTCCTTTAACTTGTTTGCTGATAGCTTAACGAGGGTCTCGGTTCTGGCAGTCTTAATGCCAAAGGTAGCATAAGAGGGCTCTCGCACAGTTTCCGCCTTCGCCGTTAGATGACGTTCTACGTCACGCTCGCGGTATTACAGGACGTGCTACGTCCGCCGCTATGGTCGAGGGTGGCGCTGGTGAACACTCTCAAGGCTCGCTTACACCCAGTAAACATAAATACCCACGAGAGCAGCAGATTGGACAGCCGTCGCCGTAGCTCAGTTGGTAAGAGCACCGGACGCGATATTCGGAGGTCGTGGGTTCGGATCCCACCGGCGGCATGGTTGTTTTTTCTGCTGCTTTATAAGTAATTTTCTTTAAGCAATTTATTAATCTAAGAATTATTATCCTACTGATAAGCATAACACATAAAAAAAAATTAACGTTCCCCTATGCACCTTGGTTTCGGTGACTGTTGGCTCCCTTCATATATATATATATATATATATATATATATATATATATATATATATATATATATATATATATATATATATATATATATATATATATATATATATATATATATATATATATCCTTCATTGATTACGAGAGAGGATTCGATTCAGTGGAAACCTCAGCAGTCATGCAGGCAATGCGGATTCAGGGTGTAGACGAGAGTTATGTGAAAATACTAGATGTCTATAACGACTGCGCAGCCACGATAGTCCTTCATAAAGTCAGCAATTCCAATAAGGAAGGGTGTCAGGCAGAGAGACACAATCTCGCCAATGCTATTCACCGCCTGTTTACAGGAGGTGTACGGAGGCCTGGATTGGGAACAGTTGGTGATACGAGTTAATGGAGAATATCTAAATAATCTGCAATTCGCTGATGACATTGCAGCTCATCTCCTGAGTGACATAGTAAGGCAAAGCATGAACAATGAGTTACAGGCAGAGCAGAAATGTAGGTCTTAAAATGAACATGCAGAAAACCAAAGTAATGTTCAACAGTATCGCAAGGGGACAGCAGTTCCCAATTGGTAGCGAGTTTTTTTTTTGGCTGCCGCCAGCGCTGGTAGTACTATGCCGCAAAAGCCAGATTTTTAGCCCCAAAAGCCTATTTCGAAAATTTGACTGTTCGCTGAAACAGCTTTTGTAATATCTACTCAAACTCGGTTCTTCGTGACAAATTACTTGATATCTCGGATCTATAGGCCCGTAAACAGACCAAACAGCCACGAAGGTGGGACAACTCGCCATCAGAAGATTGACTCTGACGGGGGTTTCCGTTTGGTGTGTTTCCAGCAGCCATGGGACGCTGAAGTCCACTTTTGGCTTCAATGCGCATCGCCTCTGAGCGTTTGTGGTCACACATGGCTTCTATGTGGCCGTAAAGGCCGCTGTACGGTCACTTTTTTTCCGCATGCGCACGCGTCGTTCCGACAGTGCGCAAGGGCTGCGCAAGGGCAGAACAATGGAGCGCATGAACGCATCCGCCTGTGGGCACAAGTTGGCCAACTTCAAGTTTTTTTTTCCGCACGAGCGGATGGTCGCATCACGCTATTGGCTGCTGTCCCGTGACGTAGCAGCGCAGCGGTGCCAGGCCGCGCCTCCTCAGCAAGATGGCCGCCCGCGAAGCGGAGTGAAAAACCAGGCTTAGTAGGTGGTAGCTGTGCCGAGAAACACATAATATTGGCCGCGTGTGACTATTACGAGTGTTGACAGCGACTTCGAGCTTCACCGTGTGCAACAGCGGCAAGCGGCAGTTTTCCCCAAGTTGCTTTGTCGCCGTCTACACCGAGTTGACCGAGCGGCCTTCATACCTACGCTGTCTACGCCAGACGTAACAGTGCCGGTGTCGCGAAGTGTTTATGTGGAACCGTTTGTGGTTACAAGTGTTCTCTATTCGCGCGAGGATCTTCACAAACAGCAGCGAGAAGCAGCTCCCCAGGGTGAATTTCCTGCGCATACAGCAGGCTTCACAGTGCAGACACAAGCGTCAGTGTAGTGAAAGTGATTGCAGTCGGAACGAGTGTTTTTGCGTCAGTCAGTGATCTCGTCTGCAAGTATAATTGCGTTTCAAAAATTTACTACGCACGCCTCGTTTTCCGAATGCGGAAATGAACTTAACAGCAGATCCTAGTTCGGTTGCACGCGTGTGTACTGAGTTTGAGAACTGCCGTGAGTGCGACGTGATGAAATGAACTGCGAGCTCTGCAGCGAGTTGCATTCTTTGCAGCGGTTGCAGTGATCGCGAGCACAAGTCGTTGTGCTGCGGCGTAGCCATCACCGATATCGATCGTAGTTCGTGAGTACTGTGTTAAGGCGCGCTCACACTAGCGGGAAGCTTCCCGCGCCGGCACAGCGTCAACGTCGACGCTGCCTCGCAGCTCCTCAGAATGACGCTCTTCTTGTGGCTATGTGGGGGGAATGTGCTCGATTTCTGCCACCCATATCGCGGGGGCACAGCTTGGAGCGGGGATGGGGAAAGGGGATGTGGGGAGGGGGATGTCCGCTTGCAACGCGCGCTGGTGGTCCGTGGTGTCCAGGAAGGCAGGTCTCAGCAGCAGCAGTAGCCACAACTGGGGAGGGTGAACGGCACGCACTGGGAGTGGCGCATGCACGTCGGGGGCTTGCAGGAGGCAGGCAGCTCATTTCCCCGGTCCGGCCGAAAGGCTGGGCGGAGGTGGGCGATGACTACAGCTCAGCCGGGTTGGCTGCAGGAGGCCACCATGTGGCAGCCGATGAGGACCGCGGGGTAACTGCTACAGGGTAGCAGCGCGGCGGGGTGCGCTAAGGAAAACCGCCGTTTCCGGCGGCGCGCAGGGGCTGTGGTTACAGCTGGGGCGCCAGCGGGCTGGCGCACAAGGGGACCGGCGGCCGTGTCCAGGATCTCGGGAAGCGGGCCTGGTCGTACCGCCGGGGGGCTGCTTCAGGACAGCAGCAGGGGGATATCGCCATGGGAGACGGCGCGTCGGGGCCCCGCACTCCCGTTCAGGGCACCGCGGCAGGTGTCGAGGTGGTGAACAAGCTGCCGCCAAAGTCATCAGCTGCGCCGACTGCTGGGGGTTTCCAGGAAATATGGGCCGTGTTCTGGATCACGGGATGCGAGCCAGGCTTATAGCCGAGTGGCTAATCCCGTAGATTGTAGGAATTCCAGCAGCAGTCGGAAGGCCTCAGTCTGGCTGCGCTTTGGGTGCAGCAGGTCTTGGTCCGAGTAGGAGGGCAGCCCTAGGTTGCGGTACCCTGCAGTCATGTCACGCCGGGCGGCCTCTAGGTTCGGGCAGGCACAGAGGAGGTGGCCCAGAGTCTCGTCTGCCCCACAGAAGGAGCAGGCCGGGGACGGGGCTCTGCCATGTCGGTGTAGCCGGGCCTGTGTCCATGAGCAGCCCGTTCGTAGTCGCAGGATTAGGGCCCGCTCCCTCCGTGGCAGGCAGTCGGGTACCCGCATGAAGCGGACTCCTGAGGCTACGCGGGGATCGGGGTGGAGGGCCCGTACGGCCTGCCGAAGAGCAGGACGGGCGAAGTCCAGCTGAGTTACTTTTGAGGACACCGGGGAGCCATTGGTGTGGGCGGCTCCGGCCAGCTGATCCGCAGCCTCGTTCCCAGTGATGCCAACGTGTGAAGGCAGCCACTGGAGGGAGACCGGACGGCCAGCATCCTGGATGGCCATAAGTCGGGCCTTAAGGTTGGCCACCGTGTGCTGTCTGGGCTGGTGCTGGCGCAGCAGCTGGAGGGCTGCTCTCGAGTCGGTTAAGATGACTGCGGGCTGCTGTCCAGGCAGCAGGAGGAGCAGGTCTGCTGCCAGGTGGAGGCCCGCCAGTTCAGCCGCCAGTTCAGAATGACGCTCACACTGCGCGCGTTTTCTCGCTGCGGTTTTCTTGGAATGTGGAGAGAGGAGGCGCTGAGGGAGGACCCGAACGAGCAGAAAGAGAAGGAGATAGTCACGTGACACTAGAGAAGACTGGAAAGCGCACCCTGCTAGCTCCCCTCCCGTCGCCCTGGCAAAGCAGCCGCCAAGTGCCCGGCCGGCCGGGGCCGGCCGGCCGGACGCGCGCAGCCTCCGCCTCCGCCGACGGGGTCACTGAACTGGGACCGACGTCATGGTTCACGGTCGGCGCCCATTGGCTGTTCTGGTCACCGGCACGGGAAAAATAGGTACCGAACCCATCGCTCCGCGGGACGGGAGAGCAGGCTGTCAGCGGGAGAAAAACCGGCTTGGGCGGGAAGCGGCACGCGGGAAACGCCCGGCGTTGCGCGTTTTCCCGCTAATGTGAGCGCGCCTTTAGACAACCGCCGTGAGTGCGATGAGACCATTCTTAAACTTGTGTTTTGCGTCTACGAAACGACCTCGGCTGCACGGCCGTTGGGCTGTTTTCTGCCGGAACTACAGAAGCGTCGCCGGAATTCTGCGGCGCTGTGCTCCATAAAGTACAATTGGCGACTATGAGTGGCCGGATTACGATGGTATGCAGGCGGCACTGTGAAATCTGTGTGAAAACAACGGTGTGCATGGCAGCTCTCACACCTGGAGAGTCTTTTCTTATTTCCGTCTGGCTGCGGGGGCCCATATCTACAATAAATATTTGCGTAACAAACTGAAAGAATCCAGGTTCCCCTGCATGTGATCATGGTCTGAGCCAAAGCATTAGTGTTAAGTTTGGGTTGTAATTACGTTATGACCAGATCACGAAGACTTATGTACGAACAAAAACCATTGTCGCAAGTCGTTCACCGGTGTTTCACAATGCAGAAGACTCTAATATGGGCCCAGTAGTGCGGCTGTTGTTCATGAGCATTTCAGTTTATCTGATGCAAAAAAAAAGACCACAGCAGGTGCTTATGCTTCTCAAATCAAGCAGCCCACATACAATTGTGCTGTGTTAATATGAACACTTTGGTTCCAGATCAGAACTGTACATAGTTTTCCATGATAGCGAATCGTGATTAAATAGAACAGCATTTTCAGTAAACTGCTGTGATTACAATTTATTTTTTGCTTAGCAGCGTGGAGTGAAGTTGGATTTTAGACAAATGCTTGTAATATTAAGTGCATTATCATGGTTGCGATGCCTATTGGTAGAATGTAGCGATCTCGAAGTGCTCCGTGAGCCATGACAATCGGGATAGAAACAGTACTCCTTGAATCAGCACCTGATCCTATATTTATTGTTGCTTTCACTAAACTTCTGTTGCGGAGGTGCTCAACAACTTGGTTTTATTGGTGTCGAACAGTTGTTATCTAGCGCTTCATAAGTAAGCTGTACCAGCTTGTGTAAGACATTCTCGAAGCCTTTAGAAGCATATGCCATCAATGAACATGCACACATGCATATGCTGCGTTCATTTACCTGTGTCTGCCTGCAATGAACATTATTTGCCTGCTGGATGAAGGTGATAGTGGGCCTATGAGAATGTATTGGTCAGAAATGTAGAATGCTTCCTAGATTTCCTTCACCTTTGCATTTGCTGCATTTCTAAGCTTGTTTGCTTGAATGTAGATGCTTGTCTGCACCTTCCGCAATGCTCAGCTATAGGTTTCTGTGAACACACATCTGTTCACATCTGTCGCATGGTCGTGGCAAAGCCATATTTGTGCACATTGCCAAAACTACGTTAACAAGGTTTATTTTGATTTCTCAAAATGTGCTATGCGCTATTGTACTGTGGTTGGCCCTGCAATGCCGACGTTGTGCCGTTTCTGAAAGTCCTGCAGTGCCGGTGCAGCCATCAACGCGTCGAGGCTGAAACCACATTTAATTTCAACCCATTTTTTTTACTGCTTCGATTGTATTTGCAGATTCCCTGCTTTGCACCTGTGCTCAGTTCTCCTCGTGCCCGACATGCTTTAACTCGAGTAGTTTTTTTTTTCGTGCCGTGTGCTCTGCTAAAAAAACATTAAATTAGTGTTGCAAGTAAACATCTGTTAGATTATAACAAAAAGGTCATACAGTCAGCGAGTGGCTTAATTAATTTGTGCAGCAAATAAAGTGCGCCAGGAAATGAATCGCCGAGCCTTTCAGTGCCAATGGTTTTTACACCAGAAAGAGAAGTGCTTTGTCAGTCAGAAACTGCAAGCGGAGAGAGTCGGCGTGCCTGGCAGTTCAAGGTTTAACAAAAACTGCACACTATGCTGCAAGTGGTATGAGGGCAATTCCAGGGTGCAACCGCCATATGATTCAGTCTGTATTTGTCGCCAAACACTTCAAACAGTCCTTGCACTATGTTATAGCATCTGGTTACCACAGTCCATACGCTCGCATTGAAGTCCATATTACGCGACAAAAATACGCGGGTCCCAATTGGCTTTGTGCATTTAAACCCTGTCAGTTGTGCATAAAGCAAGTTTCCATATTAAGGCATGCATGCTTTGATAAAGTTTCATCCCGAGAAAAACTGTCCATAATTCAACTCATAATATTACAGGGTGGATATTAACGAGGCATTGCTGCATACAGCAGAATGTGGTAAAGTTTTTAGTTATGATAGTATCACGAGCACCAAATCATTACACCATTTCTAGAACTAGCATGGGTTCCTAAGAGTGAAAAACAGTACTTACTCTCACGCTGCTAAGTTGTTCTGGCCCATTAAATTGTTCCTTCCAAATCGGTGCGCTTTTTGAAAAGCATTCCTATGATAGCCAAATTTTCGTTCTTCGTGACATACACTTGCACCTTAGTCTCGTTGAGAAAGCATGCGATAAAATCGTTTATAGAATAATGCCTTGCATCATACAGTTCTGAGCGGGATTTAAGTGATCCTAGCCAGCTAACAGCAGTTGGCCCATGCGAACTCTTGCTCATCCTGCCTTTCTTTTTTGGAATCTCGGCCAACCCCAAAGGTATCGTACTTGGCCTTTCCCTTTTTCTTACACTCAATAATGACCTTCCTTTCACTGTTTCATTTAACTAGTCTTCATTGATCGCTATATGGTCTGCATCCCACTATCAATGTCAACATTCCTACCCTCCAGAACAACCGTCTGCGTGCTTGAGAATGACCTATTTGCCAATGTTAATAGCTTTCACCGTCAGCCATACCCGTCTCCATTACGAGCTGATATGTGTCAGTATTTCCTTTGTGCTTGTATCCTACCCTGTTTCAAGCGAAGCAACACTAAGACTTACATTGTGTCATGCGGTTAAAATGGTAGGTTCGTATGTTTACGCATGTGACTTTTATGTGCATGTGTCATTTTATCCTTATCCTCATCCGAAATGGCCAGCCAGGTATGTTATGAGGCCACCATTTACAGTATTTATAAAAGGGTGCCTCCTCTCCTCTATAATAAAGCTAAATTTCACATACAGTTCTGTCGTCATCAATGGAGTCAGATTACAGCTGCTGTGAATTTTGTGTGTGAATGTGATTTTTTTACATTGACGGCAGTGGAACGCATGGAAGAGCACGAACCTGTACTCAATATTAATTTATTCATAGAGTTGCTGTTTTCCTTAAATTAGTAACACGAGTTTTCATATAAGGCCCTGAGGAGGATTATCATTTTGGTGCGTTCAAAAGGAGGCCGTAAAACAAGACTTTTGTTTGCCTAATACGTGCAGCCCTTCTAGGATTGCTTAAATTCACATACACTTCCTGTATTAAGTCGAAAAATAGGCATAGCCTAAGCAAAGATCTTCAAGCAGTTAGGTTAACAACTAAGTCATTTTAATATAAGGTATGCCTAAAGGGAACTTTGGCAGTTTGAAAGCCAAACTGGCAATGCAATAAGCTTTACTTTGCAGAAGATGTTGCTAATAACAATAGCTACCACATTCCAAAATTTTATACATGACAAGTGGTGCAGACAATGCTTACTTTTATCTGCTGTCTTGGGAACCAGAATCACTGTTACAATCCTTCATTTTTTCCTGGCCAGAAAAAATTCTTAAATGTTACTGCAAAGCATATGAGATGATATACGCATGTGTACCCTACACACACTTCCATGCTTATTGTTTATTTCATTGTATTTTGTAACAACACAGCTTTCACCTTGTAAATATATCTCTACAAATTATGCTTGAGATAACCACTATGCATGGTCAGTGCATACTGTTTCCCTGAATATATGAAGTATTCTTTCCCAGCCTCAACCAGGAGCCGTCCAGACGTAAGCCAGTTTACCAACTCCCTCATCATGTTATGTTTACACTGAAGGTAAAAGGCATGTATGGCCTTTTACGAAGTACTAAGCAACCACTGTTTTCATTCACATGGGCACTTTCATAATTTTTTGGAGTTCTACAGACAACATGCCAGCTTGTTTCTGCATGTGTCACCATTGACTGGCTCTGAGCACTCCTCCAGGCTTGTTTGCACTGCTGCATTCCAGCTTGTACATTCCTCATTGCCATATGACCTAAGGAATGACTGCTAAAATAAAACTGGTCACCCGCTGTCACTGTGCAAAAAACAAAGCCATGCATTTCAGCACAGTGATAGAGGGCTTGGCCACCTTTGTCACCACAGTGTGTTATTTCTATTTTGGCTTTTCTAACGGGTCGAATAACATTACAGAGAGAAATCAGTACTATTGCACAGTCACTCTTCTGTGAAATGCACAACTGCTGCACAAGGGGTTTTGCATATTCCTAATTACTGGGAATGTCATAATTTTGTCGTGCATTTTGGTTCGAATTCGACAGCAGTGTGCTAAAATATGGAATATTTAATACATGAACAATTCAGCACACACTTTTTATATCGATGAATAGATGCATGTCTTTTGCAATAACGGTTAGGTGGGCAGAGAGCAAGGAGGCCTCTTTACTTGACAATGGCAACCAACGCTTGTAGATGACAACTAAAGTGTGCATGAATTAATGAAAAAGGTACAAAATAAAGGCAATTATAATACATGTAAAAAGACTGCAGTGTACTAGTTTGAATAACTGATGATTTAACCAGTGCCTGTTCTCAGCTATGTGAATTTCCCTGTTATAATTACAAACGATAGAATATTTACTGCTAACCTAGAGCTTGTTCCAGTCCCGTATCCTTGGCTCCGAGAATTCGCAACACGAATCACGCCGTCGTTCTGAAATCGTTATTGCATGTTAGGGTATAGCGTAACCTTCAATGGGGACACTCTTCAAATACCCGGGGAAAAACTATTAGACCGTAGTAAACGAATTGTGTCATCATCACGGTGACGATGCCTGTTATCACTTTCTGAAGTAGAAATAGCGCAAACTTTAATCGTTTCCCACGACGCTGTTTTAGAACCTCGCCTGCGGTGTTGCAAAGTTTGTTGTGATTTCGTGCGCGTACGTCACAATCGGCCGCGCCGAGATCCATGGCTATCACAGCCGATCGCGGTTTTACCTTATACGAAAAATCTCACAGCTAAACATGTCTCGGGTGAGCCACAATATCAATGTGTGTGTATTCGTACGGCAAGATATCTTCGTGTTTTGCTACGGCACATGCCTGTGCTGCCGCACGGGAGGCACTGACGAGTGCGCCAAGCAGAACGCCGGAGTCGTCCGCTCGGTCGCATGCAGCAAACGTGATCGCACAGCACCTCATTCGCAACGCGCCCTCACGCGCCCGTGCGCATGCGAAAAAAAAAACTATCATGCAGCGGCCTTAAACGCTCCGAGGCGTGTAGCCAGCGCAGCGGACGCCTAGTGGTACCGCATCAGCCTAATACTTTTGAGGTGCTGTGTTCATGCTCCGGTGGGGACCCCCAGGTTTTTTACAACGGGTGCAACCTTCACCTGACCCGGTGCTCAATTTTCAAAGGAGTAGCGCTTGAAAAGGTCCTTCATTCACGCCCTTCATCATTTCTTGGTCCTTTCCTCTTTCCCCTTCACAGCCTTCTTTCCCTTCCACAGGGCCAATATATGGCCAATCGGAATTCTCTTCCAGTTAACCTCCCAGCGTTGTGTGCAATGCGTTGCCTGTCGGCGTTGTCGGGTATGGTAAGGCCGTGGACGTCTTCCTCGTCAATACATTGAATATGAACGATGCTGCAATCAAATTCTCCAGCCACTGAAAGCGGTGGTGAAATCATTAGCAAGAGGGGTGGCGAGTTAGTCTGAAAAAGGCGTTGCGTGCTTCTAGTCTACTCACTCCTTGTTGAGCGTGCTCATCAAAGCAAGCGCGTCGCCGTTCGGCATGAGCACGACGAACTGGCTCGAGCCCTTGCTCTCTCTGCCCTGGTAGCGCAGGCCGTAGTAGCTGTGACTCGAGTACGGTGAGCCCTTTATCTTGGACCGCACTTCGGACAGGAACGACGAGGAAGACAGGTTGCGCAACGCCTGACGAGAGCACGGGGAAATGAAGGCACAGTCAGGCTATGAGCAAGAAAATTTAAGAGCTGCTCACGTGTGTAGGCAGAGTACTCTGTTATTCGCAAGAACTTTTTTTTTTTATCCGTGAGGGAAAAAATAGCTCTACAAAGAGGCTTGACGTCGTGTGCACCCTTGTTTGAAAATTGAGTTCGTACCTTCATAATTGCATGCAATCTAGCTCAGTATGACTTGCAAGATGCCAGATGTGATTGGACATTCCATCACAAAGCAATGAGATCTTGGTTGTGCACACAATTTGCGCATCTGTCTAGCAGTAAAGTAGGCAGATCTTTCAGGCGTTGAGTGTCACGGCGCATTATGTGTGTGAGAAACAAGTCGCTCTACAGTCGGCGCGGGTGCTTTGTAGGTTTCACTGAGCGGCAGTGTTTATCGAATGGTCACCTGTGCGGCTTAGGCTTCGCGGTAACATTGACAATGCAACACATTTTATATGCTAGTGATAGCTGCATAATGAACTTTCTCTCGCGTTAAGAGCGTCGGCGTAAGATTTCGCAACCAAAACTTCTCTGTGCCTTATGTCCGAAGATTGATATCCGGGAGGCAATGAGCCAAAGGTGTGAACACAGGAGAGAGGGAGGGGAGGCGGGGGCTTTCGACAATGCGCCATCTATAATCGTGTGTTATAGGTAGGCCTAGGTGTCGACGCATTCAGGTAGAAAATGAGAGGGGGGGGGGCGGAGTACGACTTCGTCACTGGGAAAAGCAATAAGTTCGGTACAGCAAGAACTTCACGTTTCAGTCGTTTCGCTCGTTGTGTAACCAACACGATGAAATTCCCTCGCAGTTCTAGCCGGCGAATAAAAAAAAATGACGGCTCGATCCATTGATCGCTGTGATGAAAGAAGGAATATTTTGCTGCACGTATACCCCTGATGCAAAGTTATCTCAAACAGCGTGGCTGTAAAGCATATATGTAACAATATAGCACATTAGTTAATATTTCCAACTCTAGGTACGTGCCTTGAAGCAGCTTCAAGGATGCCTATTTTTGGCGATAAATAAAAGTGCGCAACTTATACAACCATTGTTTTCCTTCGCAGGAATCTAATATAGCATGACTAAGCTGAAACTAAAATTGTAAGAGATCTGTATTGTACTCTATAAGTGGTCTGTACTGTAAGAGGTTTGTACAAACGAACTAATATCTTCCATATGTTGGGCTGAAAAAGTTACAAGCACTACGATACAGCACAGATTTTTAAAAGCAGGCAAGTCCTTGAGTTGTTGTCTAAACGGTCGTCCAAGTCTGGATCCGTGAGGAACACAGGGTCGTCCAAAAATGGCCCTAGGTGGCGCTAGTGAGCGGATTTCCACAGAGCCGCGGGTCTGGTTTTTTATCCCGCTGGGTACGGTATATCACATGCATGGATTTTCGGTACTGCATGCGCCTTGAAGTGGATGTGCCATAACAATCCTGCCGCGAGCACGCTTCGTCCTGTGAGCAATTGTGCCTGTGTCTCCGGTCTTTCCGCTTGAAGAACTATGAAGGCGTACCAACTCGCAAAGGTTGCTTTTCCAGCTAAATGATGCAGCCATTTTCGAGTCCTTCCCAAGCCAGTGTCACAGCCCTAGTTCCAAAGTGACGTCTGGAGCAATGAAGGAATCACTGCGTATGCGCAGAAAGGGCTGGAGGGGCCTGCCATGCGCGGTGCTGCCAATTGAACCCTACAGATCTCTGTAGGAAGCAGATACCCGCTTTGCTATAACTACTAAGTGGGCTTGTGCGGGACATGACATGACATGACGCGGAAAAAAGATAACCGTTGGAAGGAATACTGCGGTGACAAACAGGACGCATAGGGAACGGCCACCTGGTCGGGCAGAGCAGAGGATTAGGTAGAGCGGTGAGGCCAGCTTATCTGAAGCTGAAGATGTCATTGAAACGGCACTACGAACGAGGACAAAAGTAGGGCACACAGGACAGGACTTGCTCATGGGCAAGACCAGGCACTGGTCCAAGAGTTTTACTGCAGCTGAAGAACGGCCACAGATGACGCAGGACAGCTGTAAATGGAGGGGGGTGGGAGGTGTAGGCAGTCAAGTCCGGGAGTGGACTTAATTCGGCAGCTGTATGTGATAGTGCCTGGCTAATACGCGTCCGGCCTTTCAACTTCCGTTATGAAATTTTCGCAAATGTTATTTTCGACCCCAGCTCTTGCCAAACGCCCCCACATAACTGAAACAGCCCAACAAATAGTCTGTAGCTACCACATTGCCTTTCTTTCCTCCGGGTAGCATATCTGTGACTCTAGACTTAGCTGCTTAGTGGGCCGCCATCGAGCGGCTTCATTTGGTGCCGCAGCTCCGTTTTTGAGTCGTGCAGGACGCGATCGATTTGGGTCATAGGACATAAGCATCGCGGCTCGTGACGCATGCGCTCTGATTTGAATGGGATGAAATAGGGCTAACTGGTATCCTTAGTCATCGCTACGAACGGAGGCTGACGTGTTTGCAGTTAATATAACGAAGCAATGATTGCCTTCTGAGGGACTAGTGGTTGTAGCAGCGCAGTTAGCCCCCATGGACCACTACCCGTGCCACGTGCGCATAAGAAGTGACAGTAACTGTTTACTACCTAAATCTTGTTAATCCTATTATTTTCGGGGTTGGCACTACACGTCCAATATTACTGTCGTTATACGTACAGTCATGAACATAAGTTTGCGGGATGCAGATTTACAGGGAAAAAAAATTCTTCGTTGCCTCGATGGCCAGTCAGAAGGTACTCTTATATCAGATAGAACACGCACATCTCCTAACGCATTTGTTTTTCATTGACCTGGTGTGCCTAACTGCTCCGCAATATTTTTTTCCGCGAATCTGCATGCCGAAAAGTTTTGTCCATGACTGTAGGTCACGATAACATCGCCTGATTTTACCTGATTATAAACGGTGCTCATAAGCATAAAACCTTGGTGGCCTCTAAGTGTGTTATTAAAATAACCTTCTAAGCAATTGCAGCCGTAACAACTCGTAACAAGCCGTAAGCTTAACAAGCCGTAAACTCGCTTGCCAGCCCACCGTCACCGTCAGCACACTGCGTGTCATCCGAGAGTCAGTCGTAAGCGCCGGCGAGAATGGTGCCGTTCGCAATGAAAATGTAGTATGGTGCTTCATCTGACTGAAGGTTGTGCCACTTGATGGGACTTTAATTCTAACGAATTCGCGCACTTTTCGTCGTGATGAATAGGAAAGATAATAGGCACTTCTTGGGGCGAATGAGTTGCTGCAAACGAAGTATAGATTGCGAATGCCAGCAAACGCTATGCCCTTAAATTCGTGCGTGTGGCAGCGCGCGGATGGCGTGAAAACTAGAAGCATTAACCACTTAATAGAATTAAAATTGTCCGTGTGGCACGGGTATTATTCATGCAGTACTTAGTTATTTCTAACGTAGAGTGTGGACTTACGGCTGTGATGTCGATGTGGTTCGGGTCTCCCATTTCCATACGCATGGCGAAAGCAAATTTGGAAACCTCGATAAGCCGGTGGATTGTGGTGTCGTCGTCGACCAGACTATTCTCGGCTGGCGCAGAGGGGTCGCGGTAGCTGTCCATGACGGCGATCATGAATTCTGTCAGGATGCCGCCTGCGGGCGGCGGTGGGGCCAGCACTGAGACATTGTCGCGTAGCACGCGCCGTAAAGCGGGCTCCACCGCCACGCTGTAAGTGGTGAGGTCCGGGAGGGAAATCATGCCACCTGGGAAGAACAATGCTTGTGAACTCCAAGAGACAACACATCGAGCTGGCGGGCACTTTCTCTGGTTAAATACCAAAGCTGATGGCTTCGAATCAACATCTCGTGTGTACGCGGCGTACGCCCTTGTATATGCGAAGCATATGAAAGCATACACGCCTGACTATATGTACAGGGTGGGTCAAACGTTCCCAGGCCACAGGGTATGCTTTCGAGCGCTATAGTCGGCCAGTTACGACACTCCCGAAGCCCAACATATCTATAGTGGATAGAAGTATCATTCTCACATCTGCGAACCTTGATAGCTCCACTGCTGTCATAAGTGGCAGAATATGCCGCTGAAAATCAGACGCTATGACCTGGAACTTTTGACCAACTATGTACATATGAGGAAATGCTTATGTTGGGCCTTGATATGAGAAACATTGTGGGGTTGAATTGGGGAACCCCATGGGGAGATAAGTACGTTCTCCCCACTCAATCGCGGCTTACACGGTTCAAAGCCGCCCGGACCCCACCCCGTGATCGCGTACGCTACCGAGCGCTCGCCGACCACGGCGGGCCTTGCTCTGGGGGAACAAAGAAACGACACAATGGCTGACACAAACAGGCATTTATTGCTACAGAAACAATAACGCCAGCTAGCAACAAGGTACGCTAATGAATCGAGGGCGTCCGACTCACCAGCAAGGTTCCGAGCGAATGTTCGCCCGCGCTAGGGCAAGGGATATAAACTCCGCAGGCCGGACGGGACGAGTACGGGAGCATGTGTCCCCGTCGCTTCTTCGCCCCGTCGGCGAAGAGCGGAGCCCCGAGCGACGCGTCCGCCCAGGCTGATTATCCCGGCCGAAGAGAGCCCATCCACCGCGGGCGGGCTTCAGCAGTCTCCCGCGCAGCGACGCTGGCGCCCTCTCTTGCCAGTTAATGTAACTGGCAAGGGAACGCGCTCATCCTCGGGGTGAGACTGCTGCTGCACGGTGCCTCGCGGGAAAGCAAACTCAGGGGGCTGCAGGGCAGGTCCCCACAACATATAAAAGCCAAGAATGTCTCACCAAAGGCTGGATGTAAGGAAACGATGAGACACTCATCGTTATAAAACAAGGACGTTTTCAGACTTCTTTTGTGAGCGAGAAAGGCTCTGACAACCTACAGGTTGTCAATACAATACGAACGTGACAAGCTGGACTTGCTTTCTTACTCCAGAATATTCCCATGTACAGGGCACACTATTTTCTGATAACCAACCCTACATCACGCTACACCACGTAACACGTCATCTCTCCATCAAGGCCTTGCCTCAGAAATACCTTACATGGTTGTGGCCGGTAGACATGGCGGCATCTTATTGTGGGCAGAATATACGACGCTGTTGGCATTTGTCCGAGCCCGCATTCTGGCCGATCACGAGACGAGAGCCGACGATAGGAAAACGGTCTCGCCCGTGAACATTTCCGGGAATTCGGTTCCCGGGCAGCTGGCGCCACATCTCACAACGCAGTTTTTTTTCTAGGGGGGGGGGGGGGAGGAAGTGGGGCGCCAGAGTGCAACCGATCTGGCGCCCTAAGGGTCACATCACGGCGCTCTTAATTAGGTATTTTATAAGGAACAACGAGGCATAATAGGGCACAAGAATACGGACTTGCTATGATGCTACCGGAATAAAAAAACTCCCCAGAGTTCTTCCGAGAGGAGTAGCTGCATTGCCGGTCAGTCTCCCGCAGGCACCTCACATGCGACCGACCATTGCTGGCCTATTTTAGAGAGCACTCCTGTCCACGCGTCCTTTTTTAACTCGTGGCTCACCTGGGCACATTGTCCCGGGCCACCAGATGACAGCCAAAGTTTTCGGTGACGGCATATACGACTCTGACGCCGCTTCCTCTGGAGGGACTTCCCTCAACAGCTGTCACAGTAAAACTGCCCCAGCGTGTTGAAGACGGCGTGCCTGTTGGGACAGTACACTTGAAGGTCTTGCTGTCAATGCTCATTTTCTACACTAGTGCAAGACATTTTTCGTTGCTCCCCTACCGTCCGAAAGCTACGCCGCGTCTTTTCTTGTCTTGTTTTCTGTTTGGGCCAGCGTCATGGGAACGTTTCCCGGCATTCTTAGCATAATTGTTATTTAAACAACTGTAATCTAAGCAACTAGGAACTGATTCATGCAGAGAGCGAGCGGTACAAGATAGGAACAAGCCGCGGCAATTACCAGCGGTTCGGGCGTGCGTTCCCGTGACTCACATCCGGGGCTTGGGAAGGAGGGCGCAGTACACAGGAAATAGAGAAGAAACAGGCGCTGCGACGACGACAGTGAGCAGGCGGGGAGAACCCAAGGCACGGACAAGGAAAACTAAAGAAGCAGACATACTAAAGGCATGCGGAAAACTTTGCCGCGGCGACAGCGAAGAGCCGGGGTGAGGACGGCGCGCCGTGATAGGCAGGTCGCCGCTGCGTTCGTTTACGTTCCTTTTCACCGTGCACTAGCCAGGGCTGGGCACAATACTTGAAAAAAGTATCTTCGATACCAATACCTAATATCTTCAAAAATTGTATTTCCGATACGGATACAAGATAGCGAACCAAAATGGATTTCTTATACAGATATTCGATACTTTATAGCCTTGTATACATGAGCCTGACGTTGCGGGTCGAATGGGGGTCGAGTTGAGCAAGGTCAACCGAACTCATGACTCTGTTTACATGAACTCGATACTAGCGAGTAGACTCTCGCGGCACGCCCTGCGAGGCACGACCGCACGAGTAGTCAGCCGGCCCCCGCTTCTGTTCTCCCCTGCAGAAATGTTTTCCCCAAGCGTGAAAGAGGATTAAGTGTAATTTGCGGAGGGGGCTGCAGTCAACCCACCCTCTGCCGTCGGGTTGACCTAGCCCGACTCGACGGTCGCTTAGCTCGACCCCCTAGAGTACACATGAGCCCGACAGCCTACTCAACCCGACTTTCTGTCGAGCTCATGTAAACGCCCAGTGTATGCATGATCGATACTTGGATATCCCACTGAAATTGCCAATATCAATAAAGCTGGTAGTATGGTTTGCTAAGCTAATAAATTTCTGCGTGATTTTTTAACGAATCCGGCCGTACGGATTTCTTCAATTTAAGCTTCATGGTCGGCGAAGCTGATTTTGTTACAACTTCGGCATTGCAATGAAGCCCTGGTGATGTTGAAACGATCACTTCCAAAAGCAGGCTAGCAAAATCTTTTTGAAAGCTGATGTTCCTCATGCGAACCGACCTCTGAGCGCTTGACGACATACGAATGCATTTTAAACTGTTTCTCTTGTTCTTCGTTTGTTACTGCAGTATTTACCGGTTGCCTTTGCTCTGTGCTGAAAGGTGCAAATTTCGCGCGCTTGGGAAAGCCGAACAGTTATTTCCTCAGCACTAAGTTTAACGCACATTTGAAGTTTGAAAGTTTGAAGATTCTTCGCTAAAGGCTAAAATGAAAAGAACAAGAGCTAGAAGCTTTATTATGCAAAGCATATTTTGCTTAGGCAATACTAGTCAGGTGATTATTTACAACACTGCAGCACTCTTAGCTGGCAGTGAATATTCCGACTTTTTTCAGTTGTTACGTTTCGAAACAGCAATACAATTTCATCCTCGCAGTCTCTGTCGTTCACCACAAGATGAATTTTTAAACGTTTGTTCGACTTAGTAAAAGGGAGGCATTGTGAAAAATAAAAATAAATTAAAAATAAAGTAATCACATAACAAAATAAACTAAACAAATGTGTCGGTGTCCGTGTCTACCAAGTCATATGCAACGAAGGCCCCAGGCCGCTGAAGAGACCCATTGATGCTACTGCGTCATACTGTTAAGGCGGAGCTTAAGTGCCTCCAGAATTTTTATCCACGGATGAGAGTGAAGCATAGCCATGTCGACTCGAG
Source organism: Amblyomma americanum (assembly GCA_030143305.2). NCBI lineage: Eukaryota > Metazoa > Arthropoda > Arachnida > Ixodida > Ixodidae > Amblyomma > Amblyomma americanum. The sequence continues at coordinate 44,614 of JARKHS020016649.1, forward strand.
GACCCAGGAGACATAGTTAAGGAAGGAAGTTTCACTAGCGCGTCTTGAGAACTACGGCTTGTTGTAGCGCTGCTCCTCCCATTGAAAGGAATGCGTCAGCTGTTGCATTTGACGTCGCCGCTGATGACCTCATTGACCCGCGTGTGGAAGAGTGCGTGACGTTTATCGCGCTTACGAAGTAAACAACAAATGTTTTGACTTATTATGAAGGCGAAAGTATTCTATTTCTGCCGTCGCGGTGGTTCACTGGTTATGGCGCTCGGCTGCTGACCCGAAAGACGCGGATTCGATCCCGGCCACGGCGGTCGCATCTCGACGGAGGCGAAATGGTAGAGGCCCGTGTACTGTGTGATGTCAGTGTACGTTAAAAACGCTAGGTGGTCGAAATTTCCGGAGCCTTTCACTACGGCGTCTCTCATAGCCTGAGTCGCTTTGGGACGTTAAACCCCCATGAACTAAACTTCCATTTCTATTGGCAACCACCGCAACTTGTATTAGCCGTGTTGTTTCTACCATGGCGATGAGCCCGTCTCCTTGTCTCTTCTGTCTCTGAGTGTGCAGATAGATGGCTGACAGTTCCAACAGAATTGAAACTGTCTGTTCTTAATCCTTCTCATTTTTTCAGTGCGCTACCTGCTGAGCGAGCGCCACCAGCCCAAAGTCTGACTCGCACCAGCCTCAGAATCGCGGCACACTTCTGAATCTGAGTATTGAGTATAGTTAATATACGATGCACTGAATTTTTTTTCAATACTTATACTCCGATACTTCCATTTTTGGCAAGCGATACATAAAATCTATCGAAAGATACATGTCTTCGATACTGCTCATTCCTGGCACTGGATTTCTCCAGACCGGTGATATAAAGTTGGTCCGGTTGACTCACCGATTACACTTAGAGAGAGGCATAACAATTGTATTTTTTGTTTTTTACCTTTACGCTGTATGTCATCGACGAGCATCTGGCCAACAGAGCCACCATAGAAAGACTCCGATCCTTCTCGAGCAATGATGGCAAGAGTGTGGGCGAGCACTGGATTGCGGAGGGTTTCGTTGACGGTCATAGTTGATCTGTTCTCTCCGCGTTTGTGACTGCAGAACACGTTGCTGGTGCAGAGAAGAACACACGAGGTTAGAATGAATTATTTTTATATGTTGACTAACCAGCGCATGAATTCTGGATCCGGCTCTGATAAAGAACCGCGATTGAATTCGCGTTGGATCGCTCGCTTTGGCGGCATGTGCAAAGCGTGCTGTGCGGCTTGCTTGTGCACGATGCTGCCGAGATTTCAAGGGCAACTAAGAGAAACGCGAGACACAAAAGAAGACAGTTGGACAACGAGCTGATAGAATCGTGTTTTTTTAATATTTTTGTCCTTTTTCCGATTTGTGCTTGAAATTTTGAAAGCGAAATCGGAAACTTTACGTTATGACTAGTTTCGTAACTTTCTGCTGGCCAGCACCTTTTCTGTTGCTACTGCCAGGCGGACCAGCGGATAAAGCGTAGTTGTGTTCTGCTATGCTGTAGCGCACATTTTCTTTCTTGGATTACCACTTTGTTCTGGTGGCATAATGCAACACTTTTTTTTCATTTTACTCTACTCTATTTTTATCCTCCATGCTGCCGACTTGCTGTTCGAGCCGATGGCGACCGGTGCAGCAGTGTTCACGCCAAAGAAGAATGGCAGAAGGTGCCAAATAGCAAACTAGGCCTTAACTGTATTCTGACCTTTATTTCGCTGCATTATAGGGACGGAGATTACCGGACGAATACACTAAAGGTACCCGTCTTGCGGGCGAGGGCACTGGATAATACAACCTGCGTTTCTTATCCTTGGTACTATGCAAAATTCAATTCGAGCATGTCAGCAGTTTGCGAGGCCAGCTTTTTTATATAAAAGGGGAGACAAAAGGAAGGCGCCTTCTAGAAACCGCTGGGGCGGTGTTCTCCTGGCGATGTGACGACGCGTCGTCGGGCGAAAAAGCGCCTCTCAAACTTTTTTGGTGATAGACGGGACGACCCGGCATGACTGGCGATTTAAAGAAAGTATGAACACGCAAAATAGAATAGCATGTCGCAGGGCAACGGTAAAAAGGCGGCAAGACAGACAAAAAATCGGCGTCACCATGAACGCGACCACTAGGAAGTGGCGTAAGCCTTACCCATAAAGCTCGAGGTTTCGCAGTGACACTGTCTCCGCCGTTCCTTAAAGATGGGAAAACTATTTTAGCGTGATTTTCTGTAAAGCAGGGGATTACAGAAAGCGAGAGAGAGACAATGCGAGGAGAGGAATACAGCCGGCTGTGGTAACGCTGGCTTGAGGCGCTTCCTCGTGAGACATTTAGTTCTTCGCTTTTTGTTAAGGGGAACAAACAGACTGAACAAAAAAATTATGTATATCTTTTCTTTCGTTAGCCTGCCGAAGTGTACCTGAAGACCAGCTGTCCTCGCACTTTGTCTTTTTCCTCTCCCTTTCGGGGAAGCAGCTTCATTCGAAGCGCGCGCCGATATTTTTTTTTTACGCCAGCGGTAAGCTCTTTTGGAGTTGAAATATCGTGAAGCAATGCACATAGCAAGAAGCTTCGCACGTTAGTACTACTTCAATAAATCCGAGCAGTTGTTTGAGTTAGAGAGCTGACCTCTGCTGATCGGACGCAGATTACATTAGGCTGTTTGCATGTAAGAGCTCGCTATAAATAAATGGCGCCTTTTTGGCAATCTTTTCTGTGCACCTCATGAAGGACGCGCGGGAACACTGACTATTCTGATTTGCTCAAGATCCTAATTTGCAAGATTCTAATTTGCTCAAGAGAAGCTGACGCCAGCTTCCGTTTCCACCAAGCTGTTAGTTTTCTGTAGGGGCAGAACGTATACAGTACACGTCACGAGACAAAGCACTGACGCTCAAACTCACCAAGTCAACAAAAATAGCAAAAAAAGGATTGACTCGGCCCGAGCCATCCCGTATTCTAGTGACAGGAGTTCGTCATTATGCGCATATCTTCAATCTAATAAATGAGCCAGCGAGCAGAGTTCTCTCGTTCTGCATCGTTTCAATGGCAGATATCAAGTAAAGCAATATGTAATAAACGAATTTTTACAGTGGCAAGAAAACTGAAAACTAGATGGCACTACTTAGTAAACGTGTAGCAAATGTGCACAGCCAAATCTTGCGCGTTTTCAAATGTCTAGCTAAACTGCCACTTCGGCAGCACCCATCACGGGCGAAGTAATCTCTCCTTTAGGACTTGAGCGCCTCTTACAAAGTGCCTTATTTTTTTATTAGCTTAGGCTTGTTTTAGTCCTATGCAGGTAATGAGAAAGGTCTTAGTTTAAAATGTTTCAGAGAGTATCATTCTTGACAGTGTCTAAGTTCAGTTTCTTCTTTCGCTATAATGCATTTGAATAAAGCAAAATACTCTGTTCTTAAAACATGTATGTTTAATGACTGCAGTTCAGAAAGAGTTGCTTTAGTGTTTCTAGTTGTCCAGTGGCACTGCTGTACCGCCGTCACGCTTAACACGAACGCTCGAGCGCGTGTATTCCAGACATTAGCGCAGCTGGGCGTCGGCCGCTGGGTCTGAGACAATACTAGGGTGGAAGCAGGGTACGAGCTGGGTCGGACTCAGCGTCCAGCGTTGAGGGACTGCAATATCGGTGCAGGACGCGCAATCGGGTGTTCGTATTAAGCGTGCTGACGGCGGCATTCCTTGTCCCGATGACGTTACGCTCCCGCCTGGCGCAGCGACCTTAGGGCATTGCACGCCGACTATTAGTACTTAACGTTATTTGATTGCTTCATGCGTAATTCCTAACAGTCACAAACACGAAACATTCATGGGCACTAGTTCAGCGCTTGAAATAAATCACGAGGAACAGGCAAACCAAACGGAAAGTAGCACAGGGAGGAAGCTTTGACTACGACGCAGACGTTACCAGAGCACGTCGTCCGAGATGATTTGAGGTTCGTTTTTCTTGAGCATTTTTTCGAGCTCTGGAGAGACGGGAAAGCCGTCACGAGCCAGTCTTTCAGCGTCCTTGAACAGTTCCGCCCAAGGCACGTTCGTGCCAATGTGGTCCAGCATGCGACGGTAGCCCATCAGTTCGCCGGGCACCCCGCACGCTAGAAAGCCTGCATCCACAGCAGCACGGCGACGCAGCGCCGAGATGACCATTCGTAAGAACAACGAAATACGAGGAAGAAGCCATTTTCTTCTATAGACACCGCTTGCAGTCGGGCCTTATTAAACATGACCGCAGCTGTCATTCGGTGCTGTCATAATAGCAAGTGTCAAAGGTGACATCAAGCCGAGGCCTGAACGCCATGAAGAACACGCAGTGTGAAGGATTGCTATATTCCGTTGTGCAGGATTCGCGAACTTTTTTAACGGGAATTTACAAAGTTTGCCCAGATTGTCTCGTCCAGTGCGGAGACGCTGATATGCATGTGTTTTGGGATCTTTTTGAGGGGGAGCGATAAAAGAACCGTTGGATCGAGACCTAAACTGACGCATCACCCCCTAGACCTATAGTCTGTTCTCCACACTCAGTCTCATCTCAGCGCTGCACTAAAGTACGGAGCTCACCGGAGGACGAGAGCGTGCGGTTGGCAATGTACATGTTGGTCCACGCGGCCTGCGGCGCCCATTCGCGGGCGTTGAAGGCGACCGCCGACTGGTTGGCGCGGTTGTAGTAGACAGCGAACGAGCCCCCACCGAGGCCGCATTTTTGGGGCATCGTCACACACTGGCACAGCATAGTGGCCACCGTCACGTCGGCGATTGTGCCGTTCATCTCCAATATGCGCCTGCGCGCCAGCAATGAAAAATGCGATGCTTATTGCACTATAGGAAAAAGGGAATGACTGCTTTAATCTAAGCTAGCTAGGTCGCTCTTGGCTTACATGACGACAAAAGTAATCCATCAGGATGACTCTGTTAACAGCGTGCTTAAGTCTGGTACCGAGCGTTCAGTGGCATTTAACCATCTCTAAAGCACGTTGTACGGAGGCATAATCGGCTGCCAGTCGGCAGTTAACCCTACGAACTAAGCATTGTGCTGTGGCGAACGCTGTTCGCACTGTCGCAAGTTGTTCTATGTGGCGTATATAACTTGGGTACCAAAATGTGCAGACAGCTTTGGAAAACTGTACCCAAGTTTGCATAACTTGCCTTTTGTTGGGGTATTTGGTGTTAGTCAACCTTACTGTCACTCCTTGTCCTTGTGCGAACAATTACACGATGCCAGTACTGCCCGTAGCCTCGCTCACAAAATCGGCTACTTCGGTAATACGGCTTCGTATTTAGCCTGTGCCTTGGCTAACATTTTCTTGACCTGCCTAGATTGATGAACGCGCGGGCCAGTCACATTACCTCTCTTGGTTACCATCGAACCAGGTTCTCCTAATTGGCCAGCCATGGATGGCGGCCAATCACAATCCGCTCTAATGTATACGGAGGATTGCCACCAGCTTCGCGAACGCGCCCACTGACCCGAGAGTCGCATTTCCCTGTATACCGCACCAGACACAGGCGCACGGAGATGTGCCAAAACCTGGGTGTGTTGGTGCAGTGCTCGGCGCCGGAGATGGCCACCCACGAGGTGAAGACGCCCATGGGCGACGGCGAAATGGAACGTGGTTGCCGCTTGACCTTCGAGTTTTCGACGTAGGAAAAGAACCACAAGCCGACCGCCAACGCCACCGCCAGTGAAGCCAGGAGCAGCCAAACCAGGATCATGCGCCTGCAGAGGGCAATGTGGGGGCGCACAGAGAGTGTAAGGCTTGCAGGCTCACGTGGCCGGCATTGTTAGTCAAGGGAGAGAGAGTCGGCTGACGCAATGTATCGCACATTTAGTTCTACGTCCTGGTCCCCTGTATTTTTTTCTCGTTCAAAAGGAACGCTTCCAATACGGCTACAGCAGCATCTCGATGTCGTGATGAAATCACATTACCAGAAGAATCTTCGTTTCAAGCCTATCTGATTATGGTAGTCGAAGCACGCGACCGAGCTTGTGAACTTGTGTACAGTTACAGCACGCGTCAAGCACTTACACTGAGATATCAGTTGCTGGTAGTTTGTCGAAACGGCGTACAAGAGCGTCTGCATCAGCTAGTGATGCTGCGAACAGCTGACGCAGGTCGCTGTCCCGCGAATACTGAGACGCAGAAACATTGCACGTCGCCCTTCGCTGTCACCAGCGCGCGCACAGTGCGCTGCGCTGGCCTTGTGGGAGTGCGAGCACGTCTTTCCGCTAAGTCGTAATTTGCTGGAAGCTTCTCATCGGCGTCTCTCGAAATCGGCTGTTCCTGGCCAGAGAAGGATTGATTCGACTGTCAAAAGGAAGCATCTCATGCAGCCTTGAGCTCGATCATTACCTTTTTTTTAGAAAACCTTCCAACGCAGCAGTTAAAGTATAATAAAGCGCACTGGCAAGACTTGTCCCGCGTCCTTCTTCCATCTCGGTGTTTGTCTTGTCAGTGCGCTTTACTATACTTTCCGAAATCATCAGCCAAGCAGCCCGTCGACAATTTTTATTGAGGTAGGAGTTAAGGTTAAGTCATTCTCACACTGTGATCTTTCTCGGTCACGAGGATATATGTCTCGACTGAGCAAATAGGGAAACAGGCGGTTCATATATAGCCGATGTGTCCCGCAGAGCATAAAAATGGCTTGAAGCCTTTGCGCTGGCTTTCAAAGCTACTTTTTCGGCGTGGCCCGTGACCATTTGATGTCCAACGCACCATTGCGACTTGCGCGCTCACTAGCTGGCCCGACGCATCGCCTCAACTACCATAAAAACGTGCGGACAAAACCACAAACGCATTTGCACGAAGTACACTTTCTCGGTACCCTTATCTCATAGGGGCCCTTCCGACGGCAAGCTGAAGTGCCAAAGTACTAGCATCAACGGGCTTTTTTCGTTCTCGGCCCATGACGTTGAAATGACACCTCGTCTAGCGTGTAAAATCAATCGAGCGTCAGATGCTTGGCGTCTGTCTGGCACTGGCAGCGCGCTTGCTAAATTTGATTTTTTCTTCGGTTACGGGAGCAAACTGCGTCGCTAGGCTCATTATGCAAGCATACTTGTAACCTAGATGACCTCAGAATTAAGGCGAAGCTTTTGCCGATGAACTTAGAGGTATACACATTTTATTGCGCACAGTGGTGTCACAAGACAGGTTTGCGAATGTACTGACAAGTGCACTCGCCAGACTAGAGAAGAAGGGTTGAGGCAGAAGCACCGACGATCTACGAATCTGCGAGGGCCGAGCAACCTCCTTACCGCCAGAAATGCTTCATTTACAACGTAGTCGCTGCTATCCAGGGACACGGTTTGTCGACAGCAGCAGAGATGCGCCAGCTACTGACGGTTGGTTATGCTGATGTTGTTATTCAGACGTCCAATGGCTCGCACCCACACCAGAGGATAGACCGAGAATCAGGATGCGTTTGACGACTAATCAGCAGGACGTGATGTTCCCAGGAACTGAAAGAAGGAAGACAAACGCTGCTGAGAATGGCCAGTTGCTGTGAATCTGGTAATAGGACAATGGAAAGGAATAAAGGTTTTAGCATGGGAGCAAATGCGATTCTGGTGAGAAAAATATTTTGTAGTTGACGAGAGACCAGTTGGACCTTTTTGCACGCCAGTGAGGAAATAAGCATTCACTAATATACAAATAATAACGTTCAGGGGCAATAAAATCAGGGGCCAACAGCTCACATTCAGGTGCTATTAAAGGAGTGTAAACGCTACATTTATCCATGAATTTTGTTCTTTGGAATGGTGCATGAGAATGGTGCATACCAGCCGTGATGTGAAATTCGCCTAAGCCAGCTGAATAATAATTGATTAATTTTCTCGTGTTTCGGTTTCACCAGCTCTGGGGTGGTTATGACGTAAGAATTGTTGTCACCTGGGGCATGAAAGAACTACTATATAAGTGCTGCTTTTTCATGTTTTGTCATCACAGCTATTGGGCAGACTTGCTTAAGAGTTGAGGTGAAATAAAACGAAAAAAGTTGCGACCATACTGCAGTTTTTGTACGCCTCACGTGGCCTCAGCTAGTCGGTCGCGCCACAAACATCGTTTGGCTGTTCAACTGAAACAACTTAATAGAAAAACAATTCAATTGAAAACATCTTACTGGGCACCTTCATTAAGAGGGGGTACCCAGTAAGTTTGAGTATCCGCACATGTTTCACGCCCGAGACATGAGAATATACGTCCGGGACTCAACAGAACTCGACTTTTTTATTACGTCATATCATGAGAAGGTCATCATCATCATCGTCAGCCTTACTACACCCACTGCAAGGCAAAGGCTTCTCCCATGTCTCTCCAATTAACCCTATCCTTTGCCAGCTGCATCCACCCTTTGCCTGCAAACTTCTTAATCTAACCTTAACCTAACCTTCTGCCGCCCCCTGCTACGCTTACTTTCTCTTGGAATCCACTCCGATACCCTTAAGGACCAGCGGTTATCTTGCCTTCGCATTACATGCCCTGCCCAAGCCCATTTCTTTCTCTTGATTTCGACTAGGATGTCGTTAACCCGTGTTTGTTCCCTCACCCACTCTGCCCGCTTCCGATCTTAACCTTGACCGACGCGTATTCGACAAAACATATTCGCTTGAAACCTTTGTAAAACAACTGGAACTTTGTTGTATTGACTGATTATCCCATTCCAACCTTGCAACAGCCCGCAAGGGCTAACAATATTTGGAAATAAAAAATAATAAATAAATAACTTTAGTGTATGTTGGAGCAAGTCTCACTAACCATTCTTCAGGCTAAGGTAGGTAGGTAAACTCTTTTATTGCGCCCAAAAACAGGGGACCAGTCAAAGGACCGGTTGCGCTGACTTAGAGGAGGTCGGCGGGGATCCTTTGGGATGCCGCGGCCTCCACCGCGCGCTGGATAAGCCAGCGTTGGTCTGCTGGCTTGGAAGTACACAGGAGAGACTCCCACGTCTCTGGGGTGTTTGCGTTGTCTCTGTTGTAATGTGGACAAGTCCACACCATGTGTATGAGTGTGGCCGGAGTTGAGCAGTGTTTACACATGGGGGCTATCTGTTCCGGAAAGATCCTGCTGTATAAGAGGGGGTGTGGGAAGCTGCCAGTTTGTAGTTTGCGCCATTGGACGGCCTCGCGCCTTGTTAGATCGCTGTGTGCGGGAGGATATGTGCACCTTTGGAGTCTGTAGTGCTGGAGTATGTCCGTGTAAGTGGTGAGTAGAGATAGTGAAGCGCGTGGGATATTAGTGTCAGCGGAAGCAGGGTGGCTGATCATACTCTCGGCTCGGCAGCTGAGATCTCGAGCGAGAGTGTGTGCCTGGGCGTTTCCGCTGAGCGACTCGTGGGCTGGAGCCCAAAGAAGTAAGCGAGATGTGGAAGAGGGTGCTGTAGAACGTAGAATGTGTAACGCCTGGCAAGAGATACGGCCAGCATCGTAATTGCGAATAGCCTGTTGAGAGTCACTGATGACGACTTTGGTATTAGGGTCGGCTAGCGCGAGCGCAATGGCAACCTCCTCAGCTGCGGTGACTGTTTCTGCATTGCGAATGCTGCAGGCTGTGTACCAGCTGCGGTGAGGGGCGAGAGCTACCGCCACCATCGCTGGCCTCGATGGATGGTAAGAGGCGTCCGTATACGTGACGTCCGGACGTCCGCTGAAGCGTTTCTCGAACTGACGAGCCCGGTCGGCCCGTCTCTCGGCGTGGTGTTCCGGGTGCATCCGTTTGGGAATGGGAGGAATGCGGAGATTTAGGCGATATTCCGATGTAAGTTCAGCGTAACTTGGGGCCGATCTCGGCGGGGAAATCCCAACTTGCTGCAGTACCGCTCGGCCAGCGTGTGTGAGTGAGAGCCGCTCATACTGGGCGGTGAGGGTTGCTTCGATCAGTTCGCTCACGGTATTGGAGATTCCGAGAGCCATGAGCTTATGGGTAGCTGTGGACATGGGAAGACCTAGGGCCGTCTTGTATGCTTTTCGAAGTGACGCGTCTAGCCGTTCGCTTTCGGCACGAGTGAGACGTAAGTAGGGTCCAGAGTAGGTGATGCGGGAGCAGACGAAAGCTTGAACGAGGCGCAGGAGGTTGGACTCTCGCATGCCATGATGCTTGTTGGAGATTCGCTTAAGGAGGCGTCCGATCTGCACAACCGACTGGTCGATGCGTTGGATCGTGATGTTGTTGCTGCCGTTGGCCTGTAGATGCAAGCCCAGGATCCTGATGTTGTCTGTTCGAGGAATCGGGTTTCCTTGCACCTGGAGGTTGATGTCCGGAAGTATCTTTGAAGGGCGTCGTCCCGGGGAAGGAATGATGATATACTCGGACTTTGTCGCCGAGCACGTGAGGCCAACTGTACTTAGATAATCTCCGATCCGTTGGATCGCGGTCTGTAAAGTCTCTTCAATCTGGCCGTCACTGCCGCGCGTGATCCAAAGTGTGAGGTCGTCAGCATAAATGCTGTGATGCAGGTGGGGGATGTCGGCCAGTAGCTTCGGCAGGCCTATCAGTGCGACGTTAAAAAGCATCGGCGAAAGTACGGCGCCTTGCGGCGTGCCACGGTTTCCCGGAGAGATGATGGAAGGATCTCCCGTGCCGGCTTTAAGTTGCACTGTGCGGTCGGTGAGAAAGTTTCGGATGTACGCATACATGCGATGTCCGACACCGAGAGCTTGAAGTTGTTGAAGAATCGCTTCATGGAGGACGTTGTCGAATGCCTTGGCAACATCGAGGCCGACGATGACTTTTGTGTCTAGTGTACGTCTCATGACTACCTGATGATGGAGAAGAAGCATAATGTCCGGGGCTGCTAAATGAGGGCGGAAGCCGAACATAGTGTCTGGTAGAAGATGGTTGTCTTCAAGGTATCGTGAGAGTCTGGTCTGGATAACGTGTTCCATCAGCTTCCCAACGCAGGACGTGAGAGAGATGGGACGGAGGTTGGCCAAGGTTGGTGGTTTGCCTGGCTTGGGGATGAGGACTAGATTGGCGCATTTCCACTCTTGAGAGATGGTACCGCTGGCCCAACATTCTTGAAAATAGTCGGTAAGAGCATGAATGGATGCGTCGTCTAGATTCCTAAGCATTTTATTTGAAATGCGGTCAGGACCGGCCGCCGAAGTCGTCTTGAGGCGATTGAGTTCTGCTCGGACCTCCGCTAAAGTGATCGGAGCGTCTAGACAGAGATTTTCCGCGCCCTGATAGAAAGGGAGGTTGGTTGTTGGTTCAGGGCGGATGTAAGTATTTATAAGCTCTTGTTTAAGCTCGTCAGACGTGCCAGGATACTGGTGGAAGATTCGCTCGAGCTGTTGGCGTGTTTGGAGCTTGCCTCCTTCTGGGTCGAGTAAATGTCGAAGGAGGTTCCACGTCTTACGAGCGTTTGGAGTGTTGTTCATCTGGTCACATATGTTGTGCCAGCTCTGTCGAGTGAGTTCTATTGCATATTTCTCGATATTCGTATGTGCGCGCGCCAGTCTACGTCGGATATTGCGGTCCCATTTCCGAGTGGCAAGTAGAGCTTCGAGCGACTTCTTGCGCTCCCACAGATGGGCGTAGTAGCGGTCGCAGTGTGGGATACTGTCCTCTAACTCGACGGTTTGAGTGGCGTCGGCCACTTGTTTGACAATTTCGGTTGTCCACGCCTTGATATCAGTTATAGCGGGAGGTATGTCCTGCTGGTTCCTGTGCTTCCGGAAGGAGTCCCAGTCAATCACCTGAGCTGGCCGCGTACATTGCCTGGTGGGCTCGTGTATTACGATTTCGAGTATGAAGTGATCACTCCCAAAGTTTTCGTGAGTGTGACACCAAGTCGCTTTAACTCCGGAGGTCGTAAAGGCCAGATCCGGCGTTGTATCACGATGTAGGCCTGTACCGTGTCTAGTGGGGTAGGACACGTCCGTGATAAGAGTCAGCTGGTTCATATGCCAGTCATTCCAAAGGCGTCGACCTTTAGCGGAGTCATAGTGGTAGCCCCAAGCGCGGTGATGCGCATTAAAGTCACCGAGAATGAGGAGGGGTTGCCCCTGCGCCAGCTGCTGGGCTTTGAGGAATAGCGGACCGAAAATATCCTTATGAGCTCGGGGAGGGCTGTAGACATTAATTATAAACAGACTAGTGCAACGTTTACGCGAGGGTCGGGGTAATATTTCTAAGAAAACGTATTCGGGGAAAGTTGGATCTAAATTGTGTTGGAGGACAGTGAGGTTACGTTTGACGAGAGTAGCTATTCGAGGTTTTACTCGTTCCGATAGGTATGTACTGTAACCGGCAAGTTTCGTGTTCTTGTCGCATTCCTGGAGAGCTATTAGTTCGGGGCGATCACTCGCGGCGAGGAACTGCTGGAGGACCGGACGCTTACGCGCGAACCCACGACAGTTCCACTGCCAGATGGTGGTGTTACCCGAGCTGCTCGCCATGATTAGGCGGGGATAGTTGTGGGGTTTGAACGGGTGTCGGCGCAGGGGCCGCGGGTACCACGGCAGCGAGGAGTTTGCCCTGTGCTTCTATAGCTTTGTTCATGGAGCAAGACCGGAAGGCTGCGAGAGAAGAGGGGCTTGGACGATGAAGGAGGCGTAGTAGGGGCCTGCATAATCTGAGCTAACTGAGCCTCACTGGCATGAGAAATTCATTATGCGACGCTTGTTACTGACTCTCGACAACATTAGACATAGATGCTTGTACTGAAGCCGCAATAGGTTGAGAAAAAGCCGAATCGAGAGTAACACCTTGACTAACTGTCACCCTGGTGAAGCCATAATTTCTTCCTTTAACTTGCACAGCGGTCTGCTGACGGGAACAAAGCCGTTAATCAATAATTTCAAAAATTAGAGATTACTCAGCCCTCGCAGGGCACTTTAAATAAACCTTTGCGTGGGTCCTCCCGCAAAGGCAGTAGGTCTTCTTGTGAGCTGTCACTTGGTTGGCGACCTTCTTTACAGATGAAGCGATGTAAGATGTACTTGCAGCTCCCCGTGATGCGGACAAAATGCCAACTGTTAGTAGATATCAGAAGTGTTCATGCTTTTATCACCGAAGGACATGCGCCAGCAAAGGATACTCAGTTGGTATCCTCCCGCTGTCAACCACGCGGCTACAACAATAGACTGCGATAGCACAATCTGCAAAAACTTCTTCCAGAGTCTCGGGAGGAGCTGGCGGGAGTCAACGCGGCGATGAGGGACGTTAGGGCAGTCAAGATGGGGCGGAATGAGGAAGGAGCGCTATGGTAGTGCAGCTAAGCAGTTATGTAAGACAGAACTGGTCCGGAGATGTAGACACATCGGATACCATCGCGTCGAGCCTGATGAAACTCCCTGATGCTTTTGGAATGGGGAGTAGCCACATGAGCCTCGGCTTGAAGAGGACCGAAACTGTTCCTCCTTACAAAGCCTCCATAATTGTGATGTTGCTAACCCGGTTACCAGAAAATAATAGCGGCAGCTATTCAAGGAAGGAGCTCGCGGGGCCAGAAGACTTTACAGGCATAAACCCAGTTTGACCAACTTAGCCCAGAGCATTAATCAAGTAATATCAGGACAGCGCAAGTAAATATTAATAAAAATAGCAACAAAGATCACTACCTGAAATCGTAGCGCATCGCATGGCTCAATAAGCCTTTCGATATGGTGGTGGTGGTGTTAAAATGGCACATACCCACGATGACAGCCTGAGCCCACCTCCTTCATCTTCATCTTCCTCGAGAAACAGAGAGCATGAGAGGACTAAGCACAGATGGTTTCGCTTTCCTTTTTAATCAAGAGCGGCCAGGATACAAGCTTGGACGACCGGACCTGAAAGAATTTAGCAAATGCTGATACGAAATAATTCTTTGCATGCATAGCTTTCAAGAAGAATAAACGCTACACTAAAATATAGATCCGATTGATAGAGGGCGTTGTGCTCTCAGCATACGTTCGAGCACCAACGTGTAAAATTAAACGTCAACGCATTCGATACGTTGTCCTTCTGTTCATGGTATGATATCGTCTGATAGCTAGCTGCTTAGCTGCCAGCTGCTTATCACATGGTAGGCATGGTTTAACGCTCCACAGCACGAATCATGCCAGCTTGCGCGACAGTCAAGCGTGAAAAAGCTTAAGAGTGCACGCTTTTGTTCTTGTGTAGTGCACCGTGGCCAATTCCTCGCCGTGGGTATGTGTCATTAACTCAAAGGATATCATCGTCATCATCATCACATCCTTGTAAGAAATGTTCCCTGCGCGCCGCTATTTTTGGCTCGCTGGACTGTTATGCGCACGAGACAGCTTGCAAAAAAAAAAAAATGTTAGCGCGAACGTAGTGCGGTTTCTCCAGAGAGCCCGAAGAATACGCGGTTTGACTCCTCATTGTGATAAATTGAATGGTTAGCGTGCTACTAGGCAGAGATGAAAGTATGAAAGTAAAGCGGAGCGGAAGTGTCTAGAAGTGAGCTACCTTTAAGTACACGGAACTTTGCCACAGCGCGTATACCTTATGTTGTAATGGCAAGTAAGCATTCCTGAAACTAAAACTCACAAGCGCCTGAAAGAGAAAATTTAGTAAGCAGATGGTGGTTTGCATACCCGCCTGAAAATACGCCAAACGCATTCAATAATGTCACTGAAACTACTCCGTCAGTTGTTTAAAGTTAAGAGAAGTGCACTTGAATACCGTATATCGCACTCTCGTTGTTTTGATGAAGTTTACAGCTCGAACGCAATGGATAACAAAAGACAGAGAAGAAGGCATTCATAAGAACATAGAGATGCTTTTACGCTAAGCGTACTAGAGCCAACTGGTTGACATGAGCCGCCCATGCCAGCAACACCTGTCAGTGGGTTTAAACGGTAAAGGCTGCTGGGAACGAGGATGGCTGTGGGGGAAGCAAACAGGATATGTTCTCCGCGTTTGCGCATTGCACGAGGCAACTCGGACAAGAGCGGTCAAAGGGGGAACGAAACCCAAAAAAAAAAACAGGTATCGCATCAAAAACAGTTGGTCCGATCACTGATGAGCAGTGTGTCAGCACATGTGGCCCTACACGGGGTGTTTCGCCGAAAACTTTATGCAATTTTTAAAAATAAGCTTTTTGACTTAGAAGAGCTCTTTCTTCGGCACATCTCTGCCAACGGTGTAATGCATCAGAGTATAAATAAGACATGCTAATTAGCAGGCTGGTCAACTAATATTGTGTAGTTATCTTAACTGACTATCAGGCTCTTCAATTACTGAAAGGCGTGTAGCCCAACGTAATAATATCAATATCAGTTTTTAGAATTTTTAAAACGCGGTTATCCTTAGCGCTGAGGCCCAACAAATTTTGACTACATTGCCTTAAGATGCATGCGCTTTCGAAAAGCTTGCAGGCAAAGCGACCTGTTCAGTGCGCGCAACTCGTCGAAATAGCCAAAATTTGTTGGGCCACAGCAGCGAGGGTAACCGCGTTTTCGCAATTCTAAAAACTGATATGGATATTACTTACGGTGAGCTAGACACCTCACAGTCATTAAGAACCCTAACAGTAATAGTTAGCTTTTAATGTTAGTTAACCAGCCTGCAAGTAAACACGACTTAGATGTATTCTGATGTACGAAAAGCGCTGACATTAGCTATGCCGGAAAGAGCGCTCTTCTAACTCAAAAATGGCTACTTTTAAAAATGGCAGAAAGTCTTAAGTGAAACACCCTGTATATGTGACACGTACATCATCTTTGGTTCTTTGCGATAAATGCGCGGGAGTTTCTAATAACATATAGTCGTATTTCAACGAAAAAGCCGTGGTATGTGTATCTGCGCGGAGCCTCCACCTTCTGCACCCCTAGCGCATCGGGGCAGCTTCTGGGCACTTTCCTCTTTTAAAGCACCCTGGCATACCTGCCCTCCTCCACTTTCCAGAAGTCACCACTCATCCGATGTTCACGCAACAGGGGAACGAAGAAGAGACGGCGAAATCAAATCCAAAGACGCAGTTGGTAGGCGATCAGTGGAAAAGCGAAATATATAGCGCCACTATTGTTAACGAGATTTGTCGCATATTGTATAATCCCCAGTGCATTTTTGTCCCTTCGTTCTTTCACTGTTGCAGTATTGTAAAGAATGCACCAAATAGCTTCACCCTAATGGTGAGCGTACGTGTTAAGCTTTACGACTCTAAATTTGTGAGTCTTAAGTGGCAAGCTGGAAGAGTGGTGAGAGTAGCGTCTGTATGGAGTGTCGGAAATGTGTGCAGTGTTTCTTCGTGGTGCTCTTGCAAAAAGAATGCTCGTCCGCCATCTGTGGGGAATGCCAGGGGACCGTAAAGACCTACACATACTCGGGGCTTACGTGATCATAACTGGTACTTGTGCGATAGCCACAGGTTGCTCACAATCACTCGTTCATCTGCCCTCCCTGCACCTTTCGCTCATCCTTTGTATTCAGTTTAAGGCAACGCATTTCTTTTTGCAGGAAATTAGCGCTATTGTTTCCATTTTTTGTTGCTATGGTTGGCGTTGAATGGCGTTTATTGAGATGCGTTAAAACAAGCGCTTTCAGTTTACCCGTCTAACCGAGAGGGGCGGGGAGGATAGGCGATAAATTTATCAGCCTTGCTTGGTGGTATGGCCCAGCCTCATGCTAGCTAGAGGTTCCACAGACGATGTGCAGTGGAAGATGATGCCGTGTAACGTTCATCATCGAAACGCTGACGGAACGCCCGGAACATAGCCGCGATGGTGAAGTAGCGAACCAAGACAGCGATTTCGAGCACACACGCAAAGCCTGCAGCCACTTGATTCTTCGCTGGAGCGAATAATCATCGCTGCACTGCTTGCCCGCACTCCTCGCACCATGAGTGCCCGCTGCAAGGATGGGTCCACTCCGTATCTCATGTGACAGTGATTGTCACTATCCACAGAGGGGTAATTCTTGAGTTTTTGGCTAGGGGATACTACGGCGTTCAGATGCCAACGCCGTTTACTGCGCAAGGAGTCCCCTGTAATGATACCACTGTCAATTTCAACGAATTTCGTCTTGCTGTCCTGTTTAGTCTTTGTGCTTGGCCTACAACTTCTTGCACTCGTGGAAACCATCAGCTCACGTGATTCACATGTCTGCCAAACTAGGAATCCTACTACATAGAAGAAAAAGAAAGAATCGCTGTTTTTCATGGCTACAGAAGAAATGTCTACAAAATATTGGCATATTTTCGCCTGAAACCTCTTTCACAGCGCGTCGAAAGTAAAAGGAGCAGAAGCGTTGCTCACAGCGCATCATGCGAATAGGTGAGACTGTGTCTAGAACACGGACTGGTAGCATGAATTAGGCGCTCAAATTTGTCGTTCCACTGTAGTCCCCACTTGCGCCTGCAGTGCTACCTTTATGAGCTGTTGCTTTCGTGACGATTCTCGCCGCCTCTGCCTGTCAATTCTTGCCCTCGGAGGGACGTCGGTTACTACGAACTGTTCTATTATTCAGCTCTCTTCCTGCCGCATGGTATATGTTGCAGCAGGTACCGGAAACTCGCGGCAGCATAGCATATGGCGGGAACGGCTGTGACGAGTCGGGGCATGTGCACCGTTCCTGGCACATTTTTGTTGTAAAACCTGACGGCGTGTGCTGCACGGGAAGTGGAAACCCCGGTGCTCCAGTGCTGTGCTAGCCGCCGAACCAACACAAGCTCTGAGACTGGACGGGAAACACGGAGAGAAGCAGTGCAATGACAGTCGACTAAAGCAGCCTCTGAAAAAGTTTAACCTGGGCCATGAAACAATCCGTCCCCTCCCCCCCTCCCTCCACAAAAAATTAAAACCTTCCTATTGTCACCAAGTGGTGACTGCACTCCGGAGAGCATAAAGGCTGCGAAAATGGTGCCTAAACAAAAATTTTCATTTGGGCTGACTTGCGCCCACAATGGACTGAATCACTCGGCGGTGGTGTAGCACAAAGCGTGCTCGGTGGTCGTCTAACGGAATGCCCGCCGCTGTCGGCCGTGCTCAATTTAAAGCTGATAGCGAACTTTCGAGATAAAGCATGCAATGTTACTAGAACATTCCGGAACAACGTAGATTCAGCTCTGCCTGGCTGCGATCAATCGAGATAAATCTAGTCGCGTCTTGCGTCGTAAACAAAGCGACAAAATGAAGTGGCGGCCGATTTGAAGAAGAAACAAACACTGTAAAGATTCGCGGCAATATTTAGCACGTTCTGCATCTTCTCAGAAACACCACATCAGAGATCTACGCTCACATAAACGTGAGCGGTTTATTTTAGGAATCCCAGTCTGTCCTATTTGCTGAATGCACACTTGAGATCAATAAAATGCACATTTATGTAAAAATCAAGCCTTTAGGAAAAAATGCAACGACATGGAATCATTTTATAACTCGGCCTTTGTGCTGTTTCAAAGGATTAACCTATGCATTTTACGTGCCTGGGCTCTGAAGGAAGACGTTCGTAATAATGACTCGAGGTTAGTCTAGACTACATGAAGTTTTGAGTTGCTGCAAGATCTCAATACGGAGATGTTCTTGTTTTTCGCCTTCATTGAAATGCGGCTGCCGGGACCGGGAGTGGAGCCCGTGAACTCTGCCTGCAGCAAAACCTCTCACCTGTCTGAGCCACCACGGTGGATCTATGTGGTCTTCCCCTCCACCCACTTGAAGAAAAGAAAGGCTGGATAAACTGGAGGATCCATCGTGGTGACATTCAGTGTTTCTATTAATCACTACATTTTGTCCTTTTAGTCATGACGACCTTCTGCTACTGTCCATGCCAAAACTACTCGCAGATAGTAATTGTGTCATAATTTCCGAAGAATAACTTGATATGTCAGGCTATGCGCCGACTCTTTTCAAAGTGGATGAACTATAGCCTCCAGTATATTAGACCAACACCGATCTGTGGCGTAAGCGCCCCCCCCCCCCCCCCACATGGTACGAGGCAGCCCTTACGTGGCCGCCCCTACAGTGCAAATGACAGCCCGTGGAGGGCTATCCGCTTCTATGCGTCGGTGATGATCCGGCGCTGGTATGTAGCAGCGGAGCTGGCCAGGAGAGTCTCCCAGTATGACTTCCTTCATGGTTGTGGATGGAGGGTGTGGGAAGGTAGGGCTTGTGAGGAGGACGTGAAGTCTCCCGGTTTCCCGCAAAGCTTACGAAAGAAGAGGCGTCCGGGTAGCTTGCATGAAGGCGAATAGGGTAGGGAGCTGTAGAGGTCTAGAGTCAGCGCCAGTGGGAGACCTGGATTAGTGTTCGGGAGGGAGCCGGCGGTGCGTAAACATGCCGGATAGCTCGGTAGTGGGTCATGAAATTTATGAAGTCGAAACACAGGCCTTTTTTCGCTGTGTCCCCGGACTTAAAGAAGGCCTTCGATTCAGTCTCGCACCACGCCATTTTTTCTGCACTAGACGCACATAAGGTGTCAATGAAAATTCAACTTCTACTACTAGAAATGTACACAAATTGTTGTACAATGTTTTGGTGCTCCGGTACCACTAACGATATAAAAGTGCCTCTTAGAAGAGGTATAAAGCAAGGGGATCCGCTGTCCCCTTTTCTTTTTATTCTGGTCTTAAATCCGTTGTTGGACAAGCTTAACTCTTCGGGTGCAGGTGTTCATCTCGCCAATTCATCTCTTTCTGCTTTAGCCTTCGCTGACGATCTCCTCCTCATCTCCGATACTCATGAGGGCTTAAAAACCCTCATCGACAGCACTTCAGATTATTTAGGCAATGTTAATCTAGAAATAAACCCACCAAAAACTCAGTATTTCGGCTGGCGCCCGGATCGCCAGTCCAAGTGGTTTAAGTATGGCCTTCCTTCTCTGAAAGTTCAGAATGTTCCAATTCACAGTAAACAGGCAAATGAGCCAATCAAGTATCTTGGCCTTTGCCTATTTGTAAATAAACCTCCCAAAGTAGTTTCAGAGAGAGCTGCTGCGCTGCTTGGGCTGGTGGCCCGGGCTTCGCTGAAACCTTTCCAAAAACTTCACTGTTGGCGGCAACTTGTCTTGCCGGCTTTCTTATACGGTTGTTCAAACAGTCTTGCCGCTAGGACCGTATGGTTAGATTAAAGGTAAAAAAAGTTCTCCATCTTCCCTCTGGTTTTCCCAACTACCACATTTGGATGCCTTCCAGGTGTGGGGGTTTGGGGTTCCTGCACCTCGAACGTGTGGCGCAAGTTGTGCATTTTAAGTTTTTAACCCGACTGCTCCGACTTAACGAACCCTTCATCTTTGAACTTTTTGACTCGGTTTACATGCCCCACCATCAGCGCCTCGCTGAGCGATCTGAAGTACCGGAAGGGATCACCGACCCCAAGAATGTTAGCGCGGCATTGAAGCGGGGCTCTGAGAAGTGGTGGCAACAATATTTAACACGCTATACCAATCTGGACTTGTTTGCGCACAGGCACCAGCCTTACGCAAACACTTGGTTGAGCACAAATTCAAAACTGCTACGTGATGGGGATCGAATCAGGGCTCTTCGTTTAAGAACTAACCTCTACCCAACACGAGTCCTTACAGAGTACTGACCCAAATTTTCAGCTTTGTCGGCGGTGTGGTCTCCGTCGCGAGACCACCTTTCATATCTTACAAGAATGTGAAGCTATTGACCTGCCGTGTACTGAAAGACAACTTCATTGTGAAGCAAGTCGCTCGACTTGCTGGGGAGAACCTCCCCGGCGTTGAGGTCTCTGAGGAGCCCGTCTTCACTACGACCCGTGGGACGCGTTTAAAACCTGATATTGTCATCGAGTCAAGCTCCCAGGTCTTGGTTGTCGACATCGCGATAGTTTGGGACGCTAATGAAGGTACCCTCACCAGTAAAAACGCCGAGAAGGCCAGGAAGTACAGCGTGCTCCGGGCGAACTTCCCACCTGGGAAGAAATTCCAAGTATCTGGAATGGCCTTCGGTGCCCGGAGCATGCTGTGCCCATCGACCATCAAGGTGGGCAAACTTCTTGGTCTGACCTACTCAGACTTATCATTTCTTGCTTCCAAAGTTTTAATTGGAAGCCTAATCTGTCTAAGTCGTTTCACCAGGAAGGTGATTTTGTAGTTTTTTTAATTTTTCTGGGTTGTATATGAATGTCCTCACGTTGGGTTTTTAGATTAAGGGGCTTTGGGGCTGGCCGCTGCTTTTTCCAACTTTTAGGGCGTTGTACACTTTTTTTGGTTTTCTATTTTCTCCCAGTCAAACATGAACTTGGGAGGCCAGGATGGGCATGCAGCCAAATGCGGTGGGCTACGGCTCGCTCATTTTGGGCCCGCAACCATGTTTTCCCCTAGCAGCGGCCACGTTCACCCTGGGTAGCGTATTGCTACTCTGGGAAATGCAGGTTTTTAAGCAGACCCTTCTGGGGTGGCGGCGGGGGTCCGACATCGGCCCGGAAAGTGAGACCTTGGGCGAGGGAGTGGACCTCCTCGTTACCCGGGAGGCCTGCGTGTGCGGGGGTCCAGATGAGGGTTACAGGTTGAGTAGGGTGCCAGAAGCGTAGAAGCCGGGCTGCGGTGCAGGATACCGGGCCTTTGGCGAAACCGGATAGGAAGGATTTTGAGTCGGATGCAATTTTGGGGACAGAGGTGGAGATGAGAGCGAGCGCAATGGCGGCCTCCTCTGCAATTTCAGATGAGTCTGAGGCGATAGAGCATGATGCGAGTAATCGGGTCTGATAGCGACAGCGAGGACCATGCGGGAACCCGACGAGTATGCTTGCACGTCTAAGTAGTCTACCACGGAACTGTCGTCGCATTGCTTGTGCAGGGCTTTGGCGCGGTCTGCCCTGCGTTCCACGTCGTGCTCGGGGTGGATGTTCTTGGGGGTGAGAAGGATGGTGAGTTGGAAGCGTAGGTCTGGAAGTAGTGAGACTCCCTCCGTAGGATGGGCGATCGGGGCGATGCCTAGCTGAGAGAGTAGAGTGCGGCCTGCCGCGGTATCCGGCAGGTGAGTCGGTTGTTCTGTTAGGGTGGCTTCTGTCAGCTTCTCGAACATGTTGTTGGTATCGAGTTTCAGGAGCCAGGAAATGGAGGTGGTGGGGGGTAGGCGGAAGGCGACCTTCGTACAGCTCCTGAGGAGCGCGTTGATGCGGTCCCGCTCCTTCTGCTTCAGGGTGAGGTAGGGGAATACGTGCGCCATGCGGCTCGTTATGTAGACTTGGGTGAGGCGGAGAGTGTTCCGCACTCGCAGACCCATGCGCCGGTTTCGCCACGCGCCGAATGAGACGGGTGGCTTGCTGGGTTTGGGTTTGAGCCTGGAGAGCTTGGGTGGAGTTGAGTTTCCTATGTGCTGCGCCAGTTGAGATCCTGTGTCGACTGCGCCAGTTGAGTTTCAACTTCCTGTGGCGATGAGAGGAAACTACTTGATGATGAAATCGGGGTTTCTTGATGAGCCGGTGGTTCTACTCGCAAGCATTCACATTACTCAAGGAAAGGAGAAGGTTAACTATTTATTTACAACATAGGTAAAAAAACGAGAAGAAACAAAGCAAGGAGAAAACTATTTACATGACTAAATCGTGGATCAGACGAATTCAGCCCCCGCTCAACCCAGAGCGCTTGGTTTTAAACCCTCTGTCTCCGCCCTTAGCGGGGACAGCAACCAATAAGATAACAAACGACCCATCTCGCCAATCAGTTGTTAGGGAAAGGAAAATAAGGATTTGCGCCAACTAATCACAGATTGGGGAAAGAGTACTGATTAAACATTTTGGAAAGGAGAGGTTGCAATCAAATAGACAAACAACACAAATGCGACTTCCGTTCCCCACGCCACCCACGGCACCACAGACGCTAGAAACATGTGCCGACGAGGCGATGACTCAGGTTGTTGACAGCAACAAAGAGAAGACAGTCGTTAAGGGGAGTAGACAGTCGTTACAGGAATAGTGGGTTTCCGGTCACCCGGCTAATACTCAGCCGTATCTCGTGCGCCCTCGAAACCTCGTTGGCTTCAGGCCTCTTAAGACGGGCTATGTCCGTGACGGCGCGGCGTAAACGAGGACGTCGGCCGCACAAAGGGGAAGCAGGGACGGGACGGGCTCCTTTGTTGGGGACTTCCGACGCCACTGGAGCGGCTTTCCTTGCGAACACAAGATCAACGAGTTCGCGGAAAGGTCAGCGAACTCCACACCTCCCAACCAAGAATGTCACGCGGACACTTGCTGTCAGTGTGACATAAAAGTCCAGCCACAGTTTCCCGGAACAAAATTCACACACGCGCACACATGTATGCTCAGCTGTTCAATCAGGCCACAAACACGCACACACGCGCGCACATTGCGGTTAATTCAATCCGCACACACAAGGTTAGGACACCAATCTGCACATTCCAGAATCCACCATGTCAGATCGGTGCACCAAATTGGCAGAATGATTTCTAGCCACCTACATCTCGAAAAAGAAGATGTTTCCTTTTAGCTTTGTCCACAAGACTGGACCAAAATTCCAATTTATCCGGCACGGCGCCGGTTGTGAAGGCTACCGCCGTTATCGGGTCTACATCGTCGTTTTCATCAAAATTAATAGAGCTTACAGACTCCCCACGGGCCATGAAGGCTGCTGTTGGTATTGCGTCTGCATTCGCCCTTACTCTGAATCTTGCACTAAAGTTAGATCTGAGATCTGCTGCCGCACGCGCAGCTTCACATCGGGTTTCAGGTGAGGCTAGCTGTTTGCAGAGCTTGCAGCCGATGTTCTCATGAAGGAAAACCATCTCCTCAAGCATTCTTGTCCCACAATTACCTTGACCAGCTTGGTTCCGCACTTCTGGCAATGAGGTATTATGCTTCATGTTTAGACTTGCAGGTATGAATGCAGTATCCGAATCTCGGAGTTCCCTACCTGCTTTGAAACTCTCTGCAGCTGTCGCTGTTAACTCCCAATCTGCTGCATAAACATCGGCAGCTTCCGGATCAGCCTGAAGCTCTACTGAAGCTTCAGGTTTTTCGCTAACAGATTCGTGCGAAATTTTGAAATGCTCTTCGACATTAGCTTCCTCATTTACTTCCTGCAGCTGCACCCTTCCTGCCTGCTCTAGCAGCGCGGAAGTCTTAAGTGTTATCAACTTCCCTACACCTACAGCTACATCTGCTGTCGCTGCGCACGGTGTAAGCTCCAGCTGGATAACAACTCATCTGTGGCAGCTAGCTTACCATCGCCTGCAAGGAGTGTGCCCGCTATCATATCCTGATTTACCTCTTCCTCGCGCGTTCCCGCTGCTTCAGAGTTAGCTCCGACCAGATCTTGCACAATGCTGAACGCTTGTTTGCGAGAAGTACACTCCTGCGCCTCCTGGTTGTGCTCTATATCTGCTCGCTCTGACAGCGCGTGCTTCACAGGTGTGACTAACGCCTCTATGCCTTCAGCGATCTGTTCTGGCACGGCATACAACGTTAGATCAGCTTGTGCTCTTTGAAGAACTGCACACTGCCATTTTGTAATTTTGGTCCCTGAATCCACACAGGCTTCAGAATTTTGACCTTCGGATTCCAAGTTGCGGCATGCCAGATCGTCTACCCTATCTGGTTGACTGACCTTATCAACAGCCATCTCCGACTGGGAACTTGGTTTATCAGGCGCCGGTACCTCCACCTGAGCTACTAGCTCGCACACCTCTCTCCTCACCGCGGGAATATCTTGTTCTTGTTTTTTCGAACACTCAATCATCGAATGCCCAAATTTCATGCAGACAAAACATTGAACTGAAGCGAATAAGACCTCGCTATCGACTTTCGCCTCCTGTCTTAATTTTAATTGCATCTGTGCAAGTTTTTTTTTTTAGTTCAATTTGGAGTTTCAAATTTTCAATTTCACTCAGCTGTTCAGCCTCCTCCTGCTCAACACGTCGCATCCTGCCCTCCTGATCATACCGTACGGCAGCCATCTCCGTTTTCCGTGCTATCGTTTCTAGCACTAAACACTACACCGACATGGTGAATTCGGAGAAAGCAGAAAGGTCTCCTACCTTACTGATTGCTCTCTGCCCCGGTGATCTCGTCGTCCTCCGTGATGACAGGCTCCTCGATGCGGACGACTTGAGCTCTGGATATCTCAGCAGCTCGCTGACTTCTGCCTAGTTTGACTTGCTTGACATGGTCGCCTGGTTACTTTTCAGCAGCTCGCTGACTCGAACCCGTTCGAGGTGGACGCCTGGTTCTTTTCAGCAGCTCGCTGACTCGAACCCTCGATGGCTTGTTGTTGCCCGTCTCCTTCAGCTCCTAGCTGACTTGAGCCTCCGACGTCCTCTCGAACTCGACCCGTGATCCTGAAGCTTTCGACGTCAGTCTTGCGACGCAGCTTCACGTTTTCTCCTTTAGGACAAACAGCTTGTCCACCGACTTGTTCTTCTCACCTTCCGTCCAATGCCTTGAGTAGAAAGAAGTTGCGATCCTAATTCGACTGCGCCAGTTGAGTTTCCTATGTGCTGCGCCAGTTGAGATCCTGTGTCGACTGCGCCAGTTGAGTTTCAACTTCCTGTGGCGATGAGAGGAAACTACTTGATGATGAAATCAGGGTTTCTTGATGACCTGGTGGTTCTACTCGCAAGCATTCACGTTACTCAAGGAAAGGAGAAGGTTAACTATTTATTTACAACATAGGTAAAAAAAACGAGAAGAAACAAAGCAAGGAGAAAACTATTTACATGTGTTCAGCCTCCTCCTGCTCAGTTTCCTATGTGCTGCGCCAGTTGAGATCCTGTGTCGACTGCGCCAGTTGAGTTTCAACTTCCTGTGGCGATGAGAGGAAACTACTTGATGATGAAATCGGGGTTTCTTGATGACCCGGTGGTTCTACTCGCAAGCATTCACATTACTCAAGGAAAGGAGAAGGTTAACTATTTATTTACAACATAGGTAAAAAAACGAGAAGAAACAAAGCAAGGAGAAAACTATTTACATGACTAAATCGTGGATCAGACGAATTCAGCCCCCACTCAACCCAGAGCGCTTGGTTTTAAACCCTCTGTCTCCGCCCTTAGCGGGGACAGCAACCAATAAGATAACAAACGACCCATCTCGCCAATCAGTTGTTAGGGAAAGGAAAATAAGGATTTGCGCCAACTAATCACAGATTGGGGAAAGAGTACTGATTAAACATTTGGGAAAGGAGAGGTTGCAATCAAATAGACAAACAACACAAATGCGACTTCCGTTCCCCACGCCACCCACGGCACCACAGACGCTAGAAACATGTGCCGACGAGGCGATGACTCAGGTTGTTGACAGCAACAAAGAGAAGACAGTCGTTAAGGGAAGTAGACAGTCGTTACAGGAATAGTGGGTTTCCGGTCACCCGGCTAATACTCAGCCGTATCTCGTGCGCCCTCGAAACCTCGTTGGCTTCAGGCCTCTTAAGACGGGCTATGTCCGTGACGGCGCGGCGTAAACGAGGACGTCGGCCGCACAAAGGGGAAGCAGGGACGGGACGGGCTCCTTTGTTGGGGACTTCCGACGCCACTGGAGCGGCTTTCCTTGCGAACACAAGATCAGCGAGTTCGCGGAAAGGTCAGCGAACTCCACAGGTGGTGTCGCCGTGCGTGCCGTGAGAATGAAGGACGAAGCCCAGGATGGGAATCTCGGAGACTAGAAGAAGGGGATGGTTCCCTAGCGTGAGTGGGATGGAAGGTTTGGCGGGGTCATGCTGCCTGGGGCGGTAGAGGAAGAGTTCTAGTTTTGAAGGAGAGCAGGCTAAGCCACGCACGCGAGCGTACGAGTCTATGATGTTGAGGGCCGACTTTTGGTTGTTTCATGTCGGCATCACCGCCTCGGCTGGCGCAGACAGTGATGTAGCCAGCATAGAAGCTGAACTGGATGTCGGGGACTTAGGCGAATTGGTGGAGGAGTTGGAGAAAGGCTATGTTGAAGAGGATAGGAGACAGGACGGCACTCTGAGGCGTCCCCCGCGCTACCAGTGAGGCACCGAGGAGCCGGTGGTCACCCAGGATGAGTGTGGCTGCGTGTTGGGAGAGGAAGACGCGGACGTAATTGTACATCCGCGGGCCTACGCCTAGGGAGTGGAGGCCTTCAAGGACGGCTGCATGGGTAGTAATGTCGAAAGCTTTGGTTAGGTAGACTGAGACGCCGGTTGAACCGGGTCTGGAGAACGTGCTTCGTGAGCTTGCCCACATAGGACGTAAAGGAGATGGCACGATGGTTAGCGGAGAGAAGTGGTTCGCCGGATTTGGGAATGAAGACTACCTTGGCGTCCTTCTACTGAGGAGAGAGGGCGCTGCGCGGCCAGCATTCAAGTAGTCAATTAGAGCTGTGATGGAGGGGGAATCGAGGTTGCGGAGTGCCTTGTGCACTCCGCCGGGGCTGGGAGCTGAGGACTTGTTCAGGCGCTGAAGCTCTTCCCTGACTTCAGCCTGGGTTGGTCGAGGAGGTCGTTGGGTGAGCCATTATAGTCGGGGCGGTCTGCGGGAGGATAAGCGGGGAAGTAGAGATCATAAAGAGCCTCTAGGAGAACCTGCGGGGAGGCCTCGGCTGTGTGTTTGAGCTT
>JARKHS020016650.1:10000-16116 GCA_030143305.2 Amblyomma americanum
TGTGCTCATCCACTACTTCTAGCGTGAACTCCTGTATTTTATGTTTACCGCCCTCATCATTAAATATCATGACTGCAGATTTTTCCTCTCTATACTTGAAACCTAATCTATCTCCATCTGTACCACATATGTTTATCAACTTCTATAAATCTTCCTTGTTGTCAGCCATTAGCTTTATATAATCGGCGTATATTAGTCCCGGCAATGACTGTTTAATCCAATCTGCTTACTTGAAAAAGGAAAGGCTCCAGCCCAGTCCGCTCCTCTCTAGCTTGGTCTCCAACCCTTGCAGCTACAACATTAACAACAAAGGAGACAGAGGACAACCTTGCCTAAGCCCCCGCTTTATCTCTACAAGCCCTGATACATTTTTCGCGTATTATAAGCAATCTGTACCTTTACTTCTTTTAAAAGACTAATTACTCCATCTTCCGCATCCAATGGGCCCAGTATGTCCCACAGGTACCCTGTAATAACGTTGTCGTAGGCTCCCTTAATATCCAGAAATGCTAGCCATAGGGGCCTGTGTTCTTTTTCAGCAATTTCTATACACTGCGTCAAGGAAAACAAATTGTCCTGCAACCTCTTTTGTTTCCGGAACCCATTTTGTAGCTTCCCTCGCACCCCCTCGTTCTCCGCCAAAGCGTGCAATCTTTCGTTTATAATCTACGTCACCACCCTGTAAACCACAGATGTCATTGTTATGGGATGGTAGTTACTTACGTCATCTTTTCCCCCTTTCCCTTCTACTCCACCCTGAGATCAAAGCGCCATCTTTGGTGGCAACTAGAAAACAGCGCATCTCGCATTGAGGCTTGTAGCACCACCTACAACAGTCTGGGATCAGATCGGCAAAAGACACACAAGCGTAGCGCTGGCAAAAACTCTCGAGAGCACTGTCACCTCGTCTTCGTCTTTTCAAATCATCAGACGCATCTTCTTTTTTAGCCTTACAATCACCCCGGGGACAAGAGGAGCCATCCTGGCGACTTAGGATGATGGCAAGACGGCGGGGTCGTAGAAGGGCTTGAGGCGCTGGACATGAACGGTCTCCCGTCCTCGGCGGCGGAGATCAGGAGACGGCGTGAGGGGTTCCACGATATAATTAACCGGAGAGGTGCGCTCCAGCACACGGTAGGGACCATGTTACTTCGCAAGAAATTTTGAGGAGAGACCGGGAGTTCCTCAAGGGATCCAGAGCCACACAAGTGCACCAGAAGTGTAGTTCGGTGGGGTTTGGTCTTGGTCGAGGCGGGAGCGCTGGCGATGCTGGGTGTCAGTGGTGAGTGACCGGGCAATTTGGCGGCAGGCTTCGGCGTGTTGCGCGGCGTCGGAAACAGGCCGATATTCGGATTCATCAGGGCGGTAAGGGAGGATAGTGTCGATAGTAGCAGAGGGTTGGCGGCCGTAAAGTAGGAAGAAAGGAGAGAATCCGGTGGTAGACGGCGTAGCGGTATTGTACGCATAAGTAACGTACGGAAGGACGAGATCCCAATTCGTGTGGTCAGAAGCGACGTACTTGGACAGCATGTCTCCGAGTGTGCGGTTAAATCGCTCAGTGAGGCCATTGGTCTGCGGATGATAGGCGGTGGTAGTTCGGTGAATCGTGTTGCACTCTTTGAGAAGCGCCTTCACCACCTCAGATAAGAACACGCGGCCTCGGTCACTGAGCAGTTCACGAGGTGCACCGTGGCGAAGGATGAATCGGTGCAAAATGAAGGAGGCGACGTCCGTCGCTGTGGCAGCCGGAAGGGCAGCAGTTTCGGCATATCGTGTAAGGTGATCCACCGCTACTATAGCCCAACGGTTGCCGTCTGCAGTGTATGGAAGCGGACCGTATAAATCAATGCCAACGCGGTCGAACGGGCGTGGAGGGCATGGTAACGGCTGCAGCTTAGCAGCAGAACGATGGGGAGGTGTCTTGCGACGTTGGCAGGGAATGCATGCGCGCACGTACTTGTAGGTGTACATGTAGGTGTACATGTAGGTGTAGGTGTAGGTGTACATGTAGGTGTACATTCCGCGCCAGTAGTAGCGCAGCCGTATGCGGGTGTAGGTCTTGAAAACGCCCGCGTGACCGCTGTGGGGGGGCAGCGTGGAAGTATGCGCATATCTCCGAGCGTAAGTGACGTGGAATAACGAGCAGCCACTTGCGACCTTCGGAGTTGTAGTTACGGCGATAAAGTAGGGTGTCACGGATCGCAAAATGGGCAGCTTGGCGGCGGAGCGCACGTGACGGTGAAGCAGCCGTCGGGTTGGCGAGAAAGTCGAGAAGGGAAGCGATCCAGGGATCCATGCGTTGCGCCGAAGGCATGTCGCTGAGGCGAAGCAAGGGCAGAGAAGCGTCGGAGGTGGAAAGGCTGGCGATCTCGGCTGGAAGGGGGCAGCGTGACAGTGCATCGGCGTCTTGATGCTTGCGGCCGGTGCGATACACGACGCGGATATCATATTCTTGCAAGCGAAGGGCCCACCTAGCAAGGCGGCCGGAGGGGTCTTTCAGGTTGCAAAGCACACAGAGCGCATGGTGGTCGGTCACAACGTCAAAAGGGCGCCCATAAATGTACGGTCGAAACTTCGCGAGGGCCCATACAATCGCCAAACACTCTTTTTTAGTTACGGAGTAGTTGCGTTCTGCTGGTGTGAGTGTGCGGCTAGCATAAGCAACGACGTATTCGTCAAAGCCAGGTTTTCGTTGGGCGAGAACAGCGCCGAGGCCAACACCGCTGGCGTCCGTGTGAACTTCGGTAGGAGCGGCCGAGTCGAAATGGCGCAGAATGGGCGGCGCCGTGAGGAGACGGCGCAAGGTGGTGTATGCGTCGTCGCACGCTGGAGACCACAGTGATAAATCCGCACTTCCAGACAGCAGTTGAGTCAAAGGCGCAGCAATGGACGCAAAGTTGCGAATAAACCGGCGGAAATATGAGCGCAAACCCAGGAAGCTGCGCAGGTCTTTGATGGAGGTAGGTTTGGGAAAGTCAACCACAGCACGAAGTTTCGCTGGGTCGGGACTGACGCCCTGCTTAGAGACAACATGACCTAAGATGGTTAATTGACGAGCGGCAAAACGGCATTTTTTTAAGTTCAGCTGCAGGCCGGCGTCAGAGAGGCAGGTCAAGACGTGCTTCAAACGGGAGAGGTGGGTGTCAAAGTCCGGGGAAAAGACCACAATGTCGTCGAGGTAGCAAAGGCATGTCTTCCACTTAAGTCCGCGCAAAATGGTGTCCATCATCCTCTCAAAAGTCGCGGGGGCGTTACAAAGCCCGAAGGGCATCACCGTAAATTCATACAAGCCATCCGGTGTCACAAAGGCGGTTTTGGGGCGATCGGCTTCTTTCATAGGAACTTGCCAGTACCCGGAACGCAAATCAAGAGATGAAAAGAGTTCGGCCCCTTGCAAAGAGTCCAGAGCGCCGTTTATGCGCGGGAGGGGATAGACATCTTTGCGCGTAATCTTATTAAGGCGGCGGTAATCTACACAGAAGCGTATGGAGCCATCCTTCTTTTTGACGAGCACCACAGGCGACGCCCATGGGCTGCTTGAGGGCTGAATGACGCCGCTCTGGAGCATCTTGTCGACTTGGTCTTCAATAACTTGGCGCTCGGCGACAGACACACGATAGGGACGTTGTCGCAGCGGTGCGTGGTCACCTGTGTCGATGGCATGGGTGACAGTGGAAGTTTGGCCCAAGGAACTTTGATGTGAGTCAAATGATGAGCGAAACTGATTAAGTAAAGTGAGAAGCTGTGCCCTTTGCGGCGCTGGAAGGTTGTCGTCGATGGAGCGAAGGAATGCTTCGGTTGAGGAGGGATCGGGCGCAGCAGTAGGTGGGCTGAGTGCGGCTATGGAGAGGTGCGGCGCGTCGTCCGTCTCTTCGCGGATGAGCAGAGACGCGAATGGTTGTACCGTGCCGAGACATTCACCTAGGCGCAAGGCGTTGGGGAACGAGAATGGGTTAGACACGAACAGTACGGAGAGGCCAGCGGATATAGTCAGTACAGCGTATGGCAGAGGCAGACACTTGCGGTGCAGAAAGATAGGGGACGGAGTGAAGAGGAGAGTGTCGTCGCGAAGAGGGCCGCAAGAGAGGGGTACGAGGACTGAAGAGCAGGGAGGCAGGTCAATGTCTTCGGCAACTAGGGCCTTAACACAGGCACCAGGAGGGGCAGTGTCCAAGACAGCTTCGGGCAGGTGAGACTACTCGACTTCAGCTCGAGCACAATCGATGATAGCAGCATGGCGCGATAGGAAATCCAAGCCCAGGATAACAGCATGAGAACAGCAGGGCAGTACGACGAATTCGACGGCATAAATGGTCCCCTGGATTACAACGCGAGCGGTACACGCTGCTGACGGCTGGATGTTCTGAGCGCTGTCGGTGCGCAGTGAGAGTCCAGCAATTGGCGTCCTTACTTTTCTTAAAGAACTACACAGCTTTGCGTCCATGACGGAAACGGCAGCACCAGTGTCGACAAGCGCCATGACAGAAACGCCGTCGACGGAAATTTCAATGAGGTTAGCGGCTGACGGATGAGGCCTTTCGAAGTTCGTTGTGGACGCAGTTCTCGCCTCAGGAACTGCGGCGCCTAGTTTTCCTCCTGGTTAGCGGTGGGGCGACGTCGCATAGGCGAAATAGACCGGCGTCGTGGAGAAGAGGGCCGGCGGCTGGAGAGGGTAGAACGGTCCGGCGAGGAAGTACGACTTTGCGGCGGCGCAGCTGGTACAGAGTACTGACTCGGTGGGGGCCAGTACCCAGGAGCTTGGGGAGGAATTTCCGCGTCCGGGAGACGACGGCGGCAATGCCGAGCTACATGACCTGGGAGACCACAAAAGAAGCAAATCGGCCGATTGTCCGTTGTGCGCCAGGAATCGCTGACCCTTGGAGTAGGTCGTCGGTAAGCCACTGGCCCTCGCAAATGCGCCGGAGGCGCACTATAGATTGGCGGCTGCGGTCTTGCTACGACATCGGCATATGTCACTGGAGCCGCGACAGGAGGCGGTCTCGCGACGGCTTCGGCATATGTGAGCGGAGCCGCCACAGGTTGTGGTCTGGCGACAACGTCAGCGTATGTCAGCGGAACCGTGACAGGTGGTGACGGATGAGCCGGTGGAAGAGCCTCAGCAACTGGCTCTTGAATTGTATGTCGGAGCGCTGGAGTCAGATATGATGGTCGGTCGTGAGCGCTCGGCAGAAAGGAAAGTTGACGTGCCACTTCTTCCCGCACGAAGTCTTTAATCTGCTGTAGCAGCGAGGGGTCAGGAGCAGGCGTGAGCCCAGCGAGCGACTCAACCTGCTGTGGCCGCTGGCGTGTCAGAATCCGCTGCTTGCGCAACTGCTCAAAGCTTTGACACAGCGTGACGACTTCAGCAACGGTACGCAAGTCGCGCGCTAGAAGCATCTGAAAAGCGTCGTCATCGATGCCTTTCAAGATGTGTTGGATCTTGTCGGCTTCCGACATACGAGCGTTGACCCGCTTGCACAAGTCGACGACATCTTCAATGTAGCTAGTGAAGCTTTCACTATCCTGCTGAGATCGTTCACGCAATCGCTGTTCGGCTCGGAGCTGCCTGACAGCCGGTCGACCAAATACGTCTGCAAATTTAGTCTTAAAAATGGACCAGATTTGAATATCTGCCTCATGGTTGCGATACCAGAGGTTAGCCACACCGGCGAGATAAAAGATGACGTTGTTTAGCTTCGTCACATCGTCCCATTTGTTGTATACGCTCACCCGCTCGTACGATGTGAGCCAATCTTCCACATCGTTCTCGTCAGTCCCGCTGAAAATGGTCGGGTCCCGTTGACGAAGAGAGCCGGCACAGATGACAGCCTGGCCCACTTGTACGGCCTGGTGTTGGACGTCCTCAGGCATCGTGCGCGCCGGGAGAGCACGACTACGGAGCTCCAGGGCCGATGTTTTTTACCCCGCACCTCCACCAAATGTAACGGGGAGTTTGTACCGAGGTACTGGGGTGACGGGAACGGCAACGGCAGCAGTCTGGGATCAGATCGGCAAAAGACACACAAGCGTAGCGCTGGCAAAAACTCTCGAGAGCACTGTCACCTCGTCTTCGTCTTTTCAAATCATCAGACGCATCTTCTTCTTTAGCCTTACAG
>JARKHS020016651.1:0-13515 GCA_030143305.2 Amblyomma americanum
GCTTGACTGTCTCCAAAGTTCTGTGCTACGCATGCATCCAAAAAAAGCAAAGAATTTATTCGTGTTGAGAGGTTTCTTTTCAGCGCGTTGGCACGAGCGAGCGGAAGTAAAGGCCTTCATTTTTTTTTTTTCAGCATTTGTACGACCTTCCTCGTGTCCCTTTTCTGAAGCGATGAATCAGCGCAGGAGTTGTGGACACGTTTCTGTTGGTCGCTTCTTGCTTTCCTAGCGCGTTCAACTCACCGTTGTGTTATATGCGCCACAATGCGCGTAAAAACACTAAAAGTGTAAAAAACACGGTGTGAAAAAAATACCGGTATTTTTCAGCTCACGTGGCATTTCAAAATGCTTTCAATTCGCTTTCTATAACGGCAAATCCAGATACGGATCACTATAACGTGTTTATCCAGCGGTTCCGTTTTTGGAACCACCCGCTATACGAATGCAAAGGATGAGATTTCAGCGCAGTTCAAAAGAAAAAGAAAAAAAAGAAGGACGTCCCATACGGCAGCCGAGTGGGAGCGGACACAGGCCGCAGCACAACCAACACCCTCTAAATACTTTCTTCAGGCCTCTCCAGGCCCTCCTTTCCACACGCGCTACGTCACGCCAAGTGTCCGGTCAGGCTGCTCACCAAGCGCGGCTCCGCTCCGCTCGGTTGTCTCCCTCGATGTGCTCGCGCTTGCCCGGGCAAGCACAGACACGAACGCAGTCTTGCAGTGAGCGTCTAGCTGCTGCTTGAGTCTTTCAGCCTGGCGTTGGGTGCATTTCCGTTCGCTCCTCGCACGGCTGTGTCTGTTTCGTGTGGCCGTTTCTTGTGTGGCGTGCGTACCTGTGCTAGCGCACGAATGGGAAACTGATTGCCTGCCGTGTAGCGAGTGCAACTTCGTGAAACATGGGCCGGTGCTGTGTTCCCGGGTGCCGCGGGAACTACCAGAATGGTCCCAAAGTACGTGTTTATTGCTTCCCAAGAGACGAAGTACGAAGAAAAGCCTGGTTGCGAGCCATTCCACGGAAGGATTTCACACCTACAGAGCATTCGAGGGTAAGACTCTGAAATATTGCTTAATAGGCGCTGGTAATTATCTTAGTTGTGAGCTGTCGCTCCCGGAAAGGCATGCTGTCTTTGTAGGCAATGATATCACTTCTTACACTTATGTATGAATTGTCCAGGAAGCATTTAGTTCTGTGGATGTGCATAAGGCTTGTGTAAAAGCTGTGTAAATATGTAAAAGCTGTTCACTATTCAGACTCTTTTTACTTAGTGTTTTAGGCAATGGAGAGTCATGGCGAATGGCCTTGCTTCATTTTCTCGTGCAGGTGTGTGAACTGCACTTCCACGCAGGCGACTTCATTACGACGTTGTCACACCAAGATGAACTGACAGGGAAAATAATAGAGGTGAAGCGTGACAGGCTACAGTTGAAGATTGATGCTGCGCCTTCTGTTTTTCCAAACTGCCCAAAATACTTGTCCTCAACGCCTGGACGGAGTGAATCGCCAGAGACGAAAAAAGCAAGAAGGGAAAA
Organism: Amblyomma americanum; assembly: GCA_030143305.2. Lineage (NCBI taxonomy): Eukaryota > Metazoa > Arthropoda > Arachnida > Ixodida > Ixodidae > Amblyomma > Amblyomma americanum. Next base: position 1,530 of record JARKHS020016651.1, read on the forward strand.
CGCTGCTTTGCAGGAGGCTATGAGGAAGTCACTTCAGTCTAATGAGCTTGAACAGAAAAGAAACAAAGTTTCATCTTACGAGGAGTTCAAATCTAAGTTGCCTGGAATCTGCAACACGAAATTCTGGACCGTTTCTGTCGATGAGCAGTGCGTTAGGTTCCTTCTCATCGAGAATGATCCTTCACCTAATGTGAAATGCGCCTTGGTAGTTCTCCCTGATCTGTCACTTTCTGTTTTCTTGAATGGAGTGAAGCTTCTGTCGCTTCCTTCAGGCAGGATTCTGCCAGCTCAAGTATGCGACACCTCCAGCCTGTCCTTGCTGCTAGAAGAACTCGAGATAGGCTTGCATAATATACCTGAGGTGACGAAAGAGTCGAAACATACTAAAGTATTGCAGTTTGTCGGTTCACTGCTTGCAGACCTCATTGAGGACAGTGATACGACGAAAGAACAGTCTTCTTTGCTGAAATTTCTGGTTGAGCAGATAGAGCTTCTCCTCGCGAAACAGCATGTGTATAGCGCAGAGCTGCTGGTATTCGCCAGTATTTTGAATTCAATTTCTCCTCACGCATATCACTTCACAAGAGCTGCATCAAGAATCATTCTGCCCCATCCTTCCACACTGCGCCGTGTTTGCTCAAATTACAAAGCTGACCCTCTTGTGGAGCAAAATCAACCGCACTGTCTCTCCTACATCCGAGAACGAGTCAAATCAATGAAAGACCACGAGAAGACAGTGACCCTGATGATCGATGAGATCCACATAAAACCATACTTCGACTACAAAGGGGGCACAATAGTAGGATCGTCGGTTCATTCAACGGAACCAGCAACAACAGCCCATGTGTTCATGGTACAATCACTCCTTTCTGCAAACAAGGACGTCATTCACATATTACCTGTGAGCAAACTGAGCGCAGAAATTTTGCACGAGCATGCTAAGAACATAATCATTAATGTTGAGAAAATGGGGCTCAAAATTATCGCTGTGATAACGGACAACAATGCTCTGAACCGCAAGATGATGTCGTTATTTGCTACAAGTCCTCAGGTGAGCATTGTCTATCCCCATCCAGCCGATAACGCTCGCCCTCTTTTCTACGTGGTCGATCCTGTGCATCTCTTGAAGTGCATTAGGAACAATTGGATTAACCAGAAAAACCCTGGAACATGCCTCTATTTCCCTGAAATGGACTTGAGTGGAGCAATGCCCGAAGGGCCTCCTCGTATGAAAGCTGCTTCTTTCGCAGCTGTGCGGCAGCTTTATTCTTCAGAGAAGACGTCGCTTGTGAAGGCTGCTTACAGACTGAACGCAAAAGCCGTGAATCCAACCTCAATGGAGCGGCAAAATGTAAAGCTCGCTCTCGACGTCATTAATCAGTTTGTTTCAAATGCCCTCAGGACACATGGTTCCGCGTTCAAGATTCCTCAAGCTGAGTCGACTGCTCTTTTCATTGACGTTATCCTCACATGGTGGCAAATAGTCAATGTTAAGACCCCTTGCAAAGGCCAGAGGCTAAGGGACAGCATGCAAGACCCTGTAAGGTCTGTTGATGACACACAGTTAGCTTTCCTGAGCGGCGTTGTGGACTGGTTGGACGCTTGGGCAAGAATAAACATCACCAGTGGCTCGCTGACGAAAGAGACTCACAGTGCTTTGCGACTGACATGCTATTCTCTGGTAGAACTCTCGCGCTACTGCTTAGAAGAACTTCACTTCAAGTACGTACTGCTGGGCAAATTTCAGACGGATGCGCTAGAAGACCGGTTCGGCCGTTACCGCCAGCTGGCAGGATCACAGTACCACATTTCCGTGCGTCAGCTCTACGAATGTGAGAAGAAGCTTCGTCTTCAAAAACTTTTGACATTTCCACGCGAGGAAACAGAGTTTGAAGACGTAAGTGAGGATCTTGTCCCATGCAACTTTTCTGTGGCTGTCAGCGACGACGATATTACACACGCCCACTCTGACATGGATGCTATTGTCTACATTGCAGGATACGCTGCTCATGCTGCTTTAAAGAAGCTTTCATGTTCTGCTTGCTTCAGCACATTGGTGATTGAAAATCGAGAGATCGAAGCGGAAAATACTGCCATGATAGCTAACCTGTCGAGAGGAGGGCTGAAGTTTCCCCAGCCATGCACAGTTCACATGGTACTGATGACTAAACTAGTTGCAGAGAAGTTGTCTTTTGGAGCAACCGCGGAAGATTTTCTCTCCTGTAGAAATCAACGTGGTGTCGTGATTTCACAGACGATTTCCCTCCTGGACGAACACGACATTGAGACATGTGAAAATGGCCACACTGCACAAACTCTCCTGCGCTTGGTAGTACGCGTTGCAACCAACGTTGTTCTAAACAACTTTTGCAAACTAAGAAATGATGCCATACAAGACAATGCGCAGCAGAAGGCCGCAGCCCGGAAAGCAGCAACGCTTAAGAAGAAGTAAGTTTTATTCCCAAGCAATAAAAATGCTTTGCGCACACTTCATTGCTGGTGTCTCGTCGTTTTTTATTGTAAGGGTCAGATTAGCTGTACAAATACTCAACAGCGCAACATTATTGTGAGTGTCATTATTGCTGTGTGTGAAAGCTTTAAGCAAAACACAATACAGAATAAAACTAACACAATGCGCAGTAGACGGTGTTTTTTTTTTCAATGTTCACGAACTTCTACTTTAACAACTAGATATACGCATGTGCGGTCTGTGCGGATGGATTTTACCGCACGGCAGACATCATGTACGTGATAGAACCTAATAATTAGATGATTAATTGAAATTAAGTAATCAATTTTTTATTATAATGACCAATAATGCGAAATTGGCGGCCGTATGCTAAATTGTTTATTATAAAAAACTGTATTAGCAGCTCGAACTTTCTTGACAATAAGGTGTTCTGCAATAAAAAAAATATATAAAGCAGATAAAATGATAGCCTAAGGCGCGCACAAACTAGCGAATTTCTTTTCTGCAGCAACGACAAAAATGAAAATGAAGGAATCACTTATAAGGCAGCTACGTACGGCAGTACCCGAATAGTGCAGACGGGCGCGGCGCGCTGAAATCGCGGAGCGCGGGGCCTGCACGGTCCCTTGGCGTGACGTCACGCGGCCGGTGGAGAGGCCTTAGCATTGAGAGGGTGTTGGCACAACCATCTGTGGGCGCGGTTGTCGTCGCGCTCGCGCATCGAGGAAGAGCCGGGGGCATTTTGGCGTAGCCCTGCGCTTTTTCCGGTGTGTGCGGTCAAAGCGTGGACGCTGGGCAGGTCTTTTTTTCTCCCTGAGTCGGGCGTGTCCGCCGGCGACTGTGCACACACGATTGCCGATAACCTGGAAGTAGAAGCGAAAAAGAAAGAAAAAAAGGGGGGGGGGGGGGGGATGATGATGAAAGTGAAAGAAAAAAAAAGTAGGTCGGGAGCCCGGGGCAGGCTTTCAGATCGAAGCTCTCGCCTAGCTCGGCGGCAGCGGCAGCAGCAGCCGCAGCACCGGCGGCAACGTTTCTCGAGGCTCCCATTTGTTTGCACTGGCGTTAGTGAGGGCGGCCCAAGAGGCAAGAGCGGCGGGCAAAGGAAACAAGTGCTTTGGCCCGTATCGCCCACTCGGTGGCAAGCCGAGCGGCTGTGGACGTCCACGGGCTAGCCGAGGAAAGGGTCGAGAGCACGTGCGCACCCCCTCTTGGCCCCAGTGAATGCGCGCATGGGCCAAGAGTGGTGCAGAAGGCGACGACAGAGAGATAAATTTTGTTTATTTATATACACACAAAAAAAAAATGAACAGAGATGCAGTCAGAGAACGGGAACAGCACCCTCGTAGACAGACTATGGGGAATTGTCCGCAGCTTACAGGCGCCTATGCACAGTCATTGTTATGGCATCTGGAGTTTAACGTCCCCAAGCTGCACCTGAGCTATGAGAGACCGCAGTGGAGGAGTCCGAATGAATATCGACCTCTTGGTGTTCTTGAACGTGCGCTAAACACTGCACAGAACACGAAGGGAACGGGGGAGGTTTTCTTGTATTTCGCCTCTGTCGAAGTGTGGCCTCCTACCGCAAGGATGGTATACTCGCGGACAGCTTTTTTGTGGCTATGCAGCGGAAGCTACGAGGGCGAGGCGCAAGGCTTTCACAAGCGCGCTCTTTTCACGCTCTCATTAATCAGAGAGAGAGAGAGGGAGAGAGGCGTTTAAGCTGGCGGCTGCCCGTAGCTTCCGCAGCATAGCCACAAAAAGCTGTCCGCGAGTACAGCATTTCGTGCCTACGCTGAGTCGCGATGCAGTGGAAGGAGATGACGAAGCCTTCTTCCTGTCTTGCACCACCACCCAAGGCTCGGAACGTTCTGGCCATGGGCCACCTCAGACATTTACTTTTATGCTGTTGTTGTCCTCAAATGGAAAATGTCGCATTTCATTCTCCTGCATCGTCATCGTTGTTGTTAGCCTGTGGTGGAGTGGCACATATCCGCAGTGGAGGATTTTCCAGGGTGCCTCGCTCATTCAGAGAGTCCGGTCTCTGTCAGGTACCATGTAATCTTTCTCCATTGCGTTATTTAGTTCTTGCCTACTCCCAGGGGGCTAAGTTCGTCTTTCTCTTCGAAATGCCTTCTACAAGGTCCCTTCACAGTTGTCTTTTTCGTCTAAGCTAATCTCTTTCTCTCTCCTCCTCCAGCCCTACTTCCGGCCAACTCTCTCCTCCAACTCGCGACACCTGTGAGGTTCAAATTCGAACCCACGACCTCGTCCTGAGCAGCAGAACGCCTTTCTCGGCGAGCCTTCGCGGAGTGCGTTCTCGGTCGATGTTGCCAGACAGTTCATAGGGCGCAGTTTCCCACAGCAGAGAAAGGGAGAGGGGTCATTACCTGTCCTCCTACTCTGTACTGCGGTGAGGGAAGGAGGGGAAGAGAGAGGGTCATGGTGGGTGACGAAGCGGAAAGAAGAGAGTTGCACAATCGGGGACAAAAAGTCTCTGGACCACGTGATCCGCAAACAAAACAGATATCCCCGTTAATAGCCACCGGTTGGAGACCGCACTTGTGGAGGTGAGGTTCAAAGTCCTCTTCTTTCAGCTCCCCAAGTGTGCACAGGCGGAGACTAATAATAGAGCTATCGGCTTGCCCTCGACTACACATCATGAGAGCACCTCTCGCTAGTCGGGATCCGTGTTGCGCAATAGACGAAGGAGAGCGCTTGTTGCCTGGTGAGCTTCCGAACTCCTTGGGCCAAGCGCCCAGTGCAAGGTACTCCGAGAGTGGCCTGCGCTTGAAATGCTTCGAAGCAGCGGCCAACAACGATATTTCGCGCGCACGTATAGGTCGTACCGTGATTACGTGGCGCACAGTCTCAGTGGCGTGATAAGAAGGGCATTCTGTAGACGTCCATGAATCCAGTTGTACCACGTGCAGGTAACACTGTGCGAAAGCGGCCACTTGTTTGTCTATGCAGTATAGCTTGCCTTTACGCCGAATTCCACGCGGTTTGGTAAAGACGATGGTCGGATCCAGCTTTTAAAGGCGTCTGCGTCGAGTGCTCTCGCTGATGCGCTGCCCTTAAAGGGGCTGTGAAGGGAGCTCTAATAAAGTTGCGGCATGCCCGAGATATTGAAGCACGCCGCTTCACGAATAGTGTCCAGCAAGAATTTTTTAAATGCGCTTTGTAGAAGCTGAGGTATCTGTTGTTAAGATTTGAATTTCAGCGTCTTCGCGCCTTTCCCTCTCCTCTCGTCACTTTTTGCACGCTGGAAGGTAGGCGCTAATTCGCCGACCACCCTCTGGGAGCGGAGCTTCCCGACCCGCCGGAGATAAGCGGCTTATTGGCCGCGGCCACGGTAGCTGTCTGACGTCTGAAAGAATCTAACCAATGGCCACCTCTCACCTTGTCTACGCAGATGCGGGGGACGGAGGAGGGTGCGAGCGTGAAAAAGTCGCCGGGAAGGGCTCGCCAACTTTGACGCGTGATTGTGGGTCGTCTGCTGCGTGTAGAAGAGTATTATTTGGCTCTGGTTTTCATGGCAACACAGTGCAGTGATTAAGTGAATTAATGTGCTCTCCTCGGAAGGCGTTTCAGAGCCCCTTTAAAAAAGGAAAGGAGGCAGCCAGGGTCCGGTCTCGGAAACGACATAAGTCTACAGCAGTAGCATGCATGCAGCAGTTTTCATCGAACGACATTTCATCGACGTTGGCTTTTACCGAGTTTCGTCTCTTCAGGAAGAGTTCTTTCCAATTCCTGATATAAAGCTGCATGCTTAGGTGCGGAAACGTGATTCCTGTTAACGCTAAGCGTCACTTATCAATCTGGCAGAAAAGGGCATTAGAGAAAAAAAAAACCGCGGGACGGAAAGCCGCAGCGCGTGTCGGGGTCTTCAGCCAAGCCAGCTACCGTCTTGATCGGCCTCATGGTGGCCCGTAAGATTGTTGTACGATGGAACATCCGAAAATTTCCTCGGGAGGGCTTCCCCACACGCAATTCGCCCAACAAGGACGGCCGAGCTGCACTTGAGGCTTTTGAATGATCGGATCCGAGCTTCAGGAGCAAGAACAGGAAGGATCTTACATATAATGAAGCCTCAAACAAGAGGCTTTTGGGGCTCGCCTTGCATTCGCTCAAGCACGAAAAGGGCCATCGTGGTGAGGACAGTGAATGTGTGGGAAAATCCCGCTTGCGGAAATTTGCACCAGGTTTATGCCGGTGCATGAGGTTAACAGAAATCGTTCTATAAGGGCACTCCAACTAAACAATATATGGTATATAATATTTCCCACGGTCACTCGTTTAATGTGTTTTCAGTTATTGCCAGCTTTCTCACACACTAAGAGAATAGGTAATCAGGAAAGGAAACAAACGCACGTTTCTGTCCTTCTTTTCCGCCGTCTTTTAAAATTAATTCTACCTTCTTTCGCAATTATTCTGTTATAAGTTCTCCAAAAATCTTTTCACGTATTTATAAATACGTGTTCTCTCTAGGATTCTAGACCGAACACAGACGAATCCCCAATCGCGAGTCACTTCAACAGAGGACAAAACTTGGTAGGGGTTTAAAGTAGTCAAATCGAGTAGGCGTGAGAAAGCAGGTGTTCATTCTTTGACTGGATGGGACACTCAAGCTCCGCCTTAAGGGTATGACGTCATAGCTTTAGTGGGTTGACACCCATACATGCAGAATTGGTCATTCTCTACTTAACATTCATAGATCGTGGCGAGTCCTCGTACCACCACCAGCGCCGTGGCGCAGCGGTTAAGCGATGCGCTACTGTATTGGCAGGTGGCTGTTTCTATCACAGCCACCTGTAGGGATTGTGCGACCGATGTTACTCTTCCCGAGAATTCTCTCGCGCAGCTGGCGCGATGCTCCTCCGAACTTACCCGAGTTACTACCCGAGCTTATCCGATTAACTCGGGTAAGCTCAGGTAGTAACTTGGGTTGCTAGGCAACGGCACATGATCGTACGTACAGTGAACGTACAGGGTCTGCCAAAAGTTCCCGGGCCACAACAGGGTCTGCTTTTGAGTTTAGACACCTCCGAAGCTAAACATATCTGCAGAGGGTAAAAGAAGTATAGTTCTAACCTCTAAAAACTTTTGATAGCTTTATGGGCATTTTAAGTGCCAGGATATTTTCGACAACACAGATTGGCACAGCGCAACGGAACGAGGATGAGAAGAAACACGAAACACAGGACGGGCGCTGTCCTGTGTTTCGTGTTTCTTCTCGTCCTCGTTCCGTTGCGCTGTGTCAACCTGTGTCGTAGAAAGTATGCACCAACTAGCCCACACCAGAATCCTGCCGGGATATACCTATGAAAAGCAGACCATGTGGCCTGAGGACTTTTGACCAACCCCGTACGTACGGTGACAACATTCTTGGTCGGTGTTGGTGAGCGTATGATTGCTTCCGCACTAAAAAAAAAAAATCAGCAGCACCACTGTCATTGCCTAAGCACGCATCCAGCACAGCCAGCGGCGCTTTCTTTCGTTCGCATCACTTTTTCCCCTCGCCCGTTGGTCTCGTTTCGCAACCGCCGACTACCGGCATTGCGCGCGCCCAGTGCTTTGTTCGCGAAACCATTTGGACGACGTCGCGACTATCCCACGCGGTTCTCGCGATGACGCTCTTGACTTGTCTGCAATCTACCGCACCACTGTGCGCTCACAGGTTTCTTCTTTCTAGAGGAGTCGTTTGTCGCCACCACTGTCACTCAACTGGCGACGGGGAAGCCTTCTGGCGTCCCTTTCGAGACGCTGGCTTGAAGAAAAGAGAGAGTGTGTCGTGACGGGCTTGTGTCGCTTCGCGTAAAAACAGGGTGTAGCACGGACAATGAGCGAGCTTCGCAACGGAAGTGAAGTTTCTGTCCGCTGACGGGACAATGCGGTCTTGTACTGAATCGTCGCGACGACTGCGTTTTGTCGAACAGCTACTTTCTAGGTCCGTTTTTTGGATTACAACCCTTCAGCGTCTGGCAACGCTTGTAGTCGTAAAGAAAATTTGTGCAGTGTGTTTTTTTTTTTTCTGGCCTCGTCATCCTTTGTTTTGGTTCACTGAGGTGTCCAGACAGAGAGGACGCGGTATTTGTTGCACCTCAGACAATGAGTCCCAGTCTTCCTCCTTATATGTGCCTCTTATACACTACCGATGTGTTAATAAGACTGTCTGAAGACTCCACCTTAACTGCAGCTGCACTGTCATTACCTTACCAGACACCGACCGCACAGGTGTTAGTGGCTTAATCATACTCTGTTGTTTTTATTTACAAATTGCGGAGCAAACATGCTTAGCCTGTACCGCATAGCGGAGGGCGTTTACTGAAATCTGATCGATTTTATAAACATATTGAACGCGCGTGTTCTTCGGGGTATCGATTGCCTGAGATGTCAAGTTGCAAGACCAAGCGCAAGCAAACTGTACGTTGAGAAAGGATTCTCCTTCAAAGAGACACACGCTGAAATGAAATAGAAAAAGGAATATCGTTGGAGTATCGATCCTTACGTCTCACGACCAAACTAACTAGTTCATTTATTTGTAATACTGCTAGCTTGAACTCTCGGAGTTGTAGCAGATGTGGAGTGCAAGAACTGGAACAAGGAAAAGGAAGTCAACCCTTTCACGCGGCGTTTTTTGCTTCCATTCAAAACACATTCAGGCCTCAAGGAAGGTAATTTCTCTGTTTTCCCAAATAATTTCTTTACAGGGAAGTTCGAAATTCCGTGCAAATTGTCATAATTTATAGAAATATCGAGACCAAAATGCCAGGACTTGACTGGCAAACACCCGAATGATCGTGGAATCAAATTCTGTTTCATAGTTTCAAATCATGCTCGAAATTGGAAAACAAGATGTTATTACTGGCGGAAAATTCTATCTGAATAAAAATGGCGGACAACGCGCTACGCAACTCAGTGTTTTGTGAAATACTGTTTACTGCTTTAGCTACGTGGTTTAAAAAGCCATCTTATTTGCATACATGAAGGATGCTATATTAACCTGAAGCTAAAATGCAGCACACTTTCAGAAAAAGGAACGAGTTCGCTTCATACACATTTACACAATTTTGTACAAAGCGCCTTAAAGGGCAAGCAAAAAGAACGAATTGACATGCGAAACAGCATACTTTGCAATGCAGCATGGAATTGGCCGAAATACGCGGCACTATGATATGAAAAATACAGCACAAATAAGTGCGAACGGAGAACTATAGGAGACAACACAAGTTGTATGCAGCAGCGCGTTAATTCTTTACGAGGCACCGATATTCACAGTTCATACACGCAAAACGGCGGTCTCTATACAGCAGTATACTTGTTGCAGCTGATAGAGAAATCGGCTCCATACTGCCCTAAATGAATTTTTACGTCGAAATCGCTTGATGAAGATTCTGCACTACAGTGATGTTGGACAAAGTCGTTAGTGGTATGCACACTGCCATCGATTCTCAGCGCCTGCGGACTCCCTGGCAGGAGTTCCCGCAACACTTGCAGATGGACGACCGCGGATTATAGTGAACGGACTCGGCGCCTTGTGCTCGCAAGAACTAAGGGTGATGCGCTGCTGTGATCAATCATTATGCACAAACTCTGCGTAGCAGTTCTGCTAGTCACTGTGGCCAGCACAGTGTTATCTCTATGCTCGAACCGGGACATTCATACCATTCGGTCGCTATTGTGGTCCGTACAGAGGTGACAATGCAACTGAATTGAAGTTCGCTTCGCTGAAAATACTGAAATGACATAAAATTTGTGAACCGCGCTATGCTAGTCTTATATTGGGTAAGTCGTACGGCCACAACGGTGGAGAGTAATTCCCCCCGCTTCTGCGCGCCCTCTACCAGAACCTGGGGCACTCGTTCTGCTGGTTCAGGGGGCGTGGCGGGCAGTTGAACGTCTTGCGGAAGTGCTCGGTGTCGATGATGGCGTTGCACACGTGCGATCTGCGCACCACCCGCGTCTTGGCGGCGGTGCGGGCGCAGCTGATGTAGCAGTAGCTCATGTAGAACACGGCGTCGTCGGAGAACTCCTCCAGGCCCTGCAGCCGGATGCCGTGCGCGTGCGCCTCCGACTTGCTCTGCTGGAACGCCTTGAGCACCACCTGGAAGGCCAGCCGCTCCCACAGGTCCACCTGCACACACAGGATCCAAGGTCACGTGCTCAATCGCTGGCTGATCAGCCAAACATCGCGGCTGACCTTTCTATAGCTCGCTCTGGACTCTGTGACTATTCGAGATTGGTGCTTGGTCTTGTGGAACCAGATTCATCCTTCCACTAAGATGTGTAAAGCTTCCGATTGTAAATAACGTGGGTGTCACCATTTTTATTGTTATCATTATATTATTATTGTTGGTGGTGGTGTCGGCGGCGGCAGCAGCAGCAGCAGCAGCAGCAGCAGCAGCAGCAGCAGCAGCAGCGTAGTAGTAGTAGTAGTTGTGGTAGTGGTGGTCGTGGCAGTAGCAGAACTACTACTACTAGTAGTAGTAGTAGTAGTAGTAGTAGTAGTAGTAGTAGCAGTAGTGGCGGTGATAGAAGATGTTCCAGTATAGTATACGACGTAGCAAACTCAATGACGTCACTCCTCCGGAGTCATGTGATCACTTTCTGATCGATGAGAATGTAAGAGTGCCGTGTTTGTCTCTGGGCAGTAATAATGAGCTGTCTATGGACACGTGCCTAGTTTCTTTTCTGCCTTTGGAACTCAGAGCGAAAGTGAGACTGAAATCAATACGGCGAACTCCGCCATATGGCGTGCCCTTGTCGGCCACGTTGTTGTAATAATCCCTTTGTCCAAGCTTGCGTCACGGCTGACGAGCAGGAGTTATATTGTAACGCTACTGTCGTAGATCACGTATCATACTGTATTAGGGATAGATCACATGCGAAGCACTTATTTTTTGCTTTCTATTCCAATACTTGATTTACTTGGGACTATCGAAGAAGACAGCTACTTAGTTCCAGAGATGGCGGGCCATGCTACACGCTATTGCCTGAGAAAGAAAAAAAAGAGCGGTCCAGTGTCCATCGCCTTGCCATGATTCTGCTGCCAACAAACGCTCTTAATTCTCGCTCCGTCCATTAGGATTAAGCTTAGTGGATTAAGCCATTAGGATGTGATTTGGCGATGAGCCGTGGTGGGTATCGCCATGAACGCCGCCCTCGTTCTCAGCTCACTTCTGAGCGTGTGAAATGCGTTATTTAATGGGCGCAATCGATCTAACAGTTCTCTGGGAAACCGGTGCCAAACGTAATTTCGAAGAATTTGATGACTTTGCTGCAGATACAGCACATATCTGGGAAGTGCTTCACTGTGCGCCCAAATTATTACACAGCAATGACATGGTTACCTTCCCCATCCAAGCACATCCTGTCGCGCTTTCAAAGCGCGCAGATGCAAGCGCCGATCGTGACTATTAATTGTTCATTGTTTCGCGCTAACTTCGGACATATTCTAAGCAGAAAAGAGTAAAAACGAAATAAACTGTCCTCTAGCCCCCCCCCCCCCCCCTCTCT
>JARKHS020016652.1:0-23011 GCA_030143305.2 Amblyomma americanum
ATCAACACCCTCTAAATACTTTCTTCAGGCCTCTCCAGGCCCTCCTTTCCACACGCGCTACGTCACGCCAAGTGTCCGGTCAGGCTGCTCACCAAGCGCGGCTCCGCTCCGCTCGGTTGTCTCCCTCGATGTGCTCGCGCTTGCCCGGGCAAGCACAGACACGAACGCAGTCTTGCAGTGAGCGTCTAGCTGCTGCTTGAGTCTTTCAGCCTGGCGTTGGGTGCATTTCCGTTCGCTCCTCGCACGGCTGTGTCTGTTTCGTGTGGCCGTTTCTTGTGTGGCGTGCGTACCTGTGCTAGCGCACGAATGGGAAACTGATTGCCTGCCGTGTAGCGAGTGCAACTTCGTGAAACATGGGCCGGTGCTGTGTTCCCGGGTGCCGCGGGAACTACCAGAATGGTCCCAAAGTACGTGTTTATTGCTTCCCAAGAGACGAAGTACGAAGAAAAGCCTGGTTGCGAGCCATTCCACGGAAGGATTTCACACCTACAGAGCATTCGAGGGTAAGACTCTGAAATATTGCTTAATAGGCGCTGGTAATTATCTTAGTTGTGAGCTGTCGCTCCCGGAAAGGCATGCTGTCTTTGTAGGCAATGATATCACTTCTTACACTTATGTATGAATTGTCCAGGAAGCATTTAGTTCTGTGGATGTGCATAAGGCTTGTGTAAAAGCTGTGTAAATATGTAAAAGCTGTTCACTATTCAGACTCTTTTTACTTAGTGTTTTAGGCAATGGAGAGTCATGGCGAATGGCCTTGCTTCATTTTCTCGTGCAGGTGTGTGAACTGCACTTCCACGCAGGCGACTTCATTACGACGTTGTCACACCAAGATGAACTGACAGGGAAAATAATAGAGGTGAAGCGTGACAGGCTACAGTTGAAGATTGATGCTGCGCCTTCTGTTTTTCCAAACTGCCCAAAATACTTGTCCTCAACGCCTGGACGGAGTGAATCGCCAGAGACGAAAAAAGCAAGAAGGGAAAACGCTGCTTTGCAGGAGGCTATGAGGAAGTCACTTCAGTCTAATGAGCTTGAACAGAAAAGAAACAAAGTTTCATCTTACGAGGAGTTCAAATCTAAGTTGCCTGGAATCTGCAACACGAAATTCTGGACCGTTTCTGTCGATGAGCAGTGCGTTAGGTTCCTTCTCATCGAGAATGATCCTTCACCTAATGTGAAATGCGCCTTGGTAGTTCTCCCTGATCTGTCACTTTCTGTTTTCTTGAATGGAGTGAAGCTTCTGTCGCTTCCTTCAGGCAGGATTCTGCCAGCTCAAGTATGCGACACCTCCAGCCTGTCCTTGCTGCTAGAAGAACTCGAGATAGGCTTGCATAATATACCTGAGGTGACGAAAGAGTCGAAACATACTAAAGTATTGCAGTTTGTCGGTTCACTGCTTGCAGACCTCATTGAGGACAGTGATACGACGAAAGAACAGTCTTCTTTGCTGAAATTTCTGGTTGAGCAGATAGAGCTTCTCCTCGCGAAACAGCATGTGTATAGCGCAGAGCTGCTGGTATTCGCCAGTATTTTGAATTCAATTTCTCCTCACGCATATCACTTCACAAGAGCTGCATCAAGAATCATTCTGCCCCATCCTTCCACACTGCGCCGTGTTTGCTCAAATTACAAAGCTGACCCTCTTGTGGAGCAAAATCAACCGCACTGTCTCTCCTACATCCGAGAACGAGTCAAATCAATGAAAGACCACGAGAAGACAGTGACCCTGATGATCGATGAGATCCACATAAAACCATACTTCGACTACAAAGGGGGCACAATAGTAGGATCGTCGGTTCATTCAACGGAACCAGCAACAACAGCCCATGTGTTCATGGTACAATCACTCCTTTCTGCAAACAAGGACGTCATTCACATATTACCTGTGAGCAAACTGAGCGCAGAAATTTTGCACGAGCATGCTAAGAACATAATCATTAATGTTGAGAAAATGGGGCTCAAAATTATCGCTGTGATAACGGACAACAATGCTCTGAACCGCAAGATGATGTCGTTATTTGCTACAAGTCCTCAGGTGAGCATTGTCTATCCCTATCCAGCCGATAACGCTCGCCCTCTTTTCTACGTGGTCGATCCTGTGCATCTCTTGAAGTGCATTAGGAACAATTGGATTAACCAGAAAAACCCTGGAACATGCCTCTATTTCCCTGAAATGGACTTGAGTGGAGCAATGCCCGAAGGGCCTCCTCGTATGAAAGCTGCTTCTTTCGCAGCTGTGCGGCAGCTTTATTCTTCAGAGAAGACGTCGCTTGTGAAGGCTGCTTACAGACTGAACGCAAAAGCCGTGAATCCAACCTCAATGGAGCGGCAAAATGTAAAGCTCGCTCTCGACGTCATTAATCAGTTTGTTTCAAATGCCCTCAGGACACATGGTTCCGCGTTCAAGATTCCTCAAGCTGAGTCGACTGCTCTTTTCATTGACGTTATCCTCACATGGTGGCAAATAGTCAATGTTAAGACCCCTTGCAAAGGCCAGAGGCTAAGGGACAGCATGCAAGACCCTGTAAGGTCTGTTGATGACACACAGTTAGCTTTCCTGAGCGGCGTTGTGGACTGGTTGGACGCTTGGGCAAGAATAAACATCACCAGTGGCTCGCTGACGAAAGAGACTCACAGTGCTTTGCGACTGACATGCTATTCTCTGGTAGAACTCTCGTGCTACTGCTTAGAAGAACTTCACTTCAAGTACGTACTGCTGGGCAAATTTCAGACGGATGCGCTAGAAGACCGGTTCGGCCGTTACCGCCAGCTGGCAGGATCACAGTACCACATTTCCGTGCGTCAGCTCTACGAATGTGAGAAGAAGCTTCGTCTTCAAAAACTTTTGACATTTCCACGCGAGGAAACAGAGTTTGAAGACGTAAGTGAGGATCTTGTCCCATGCAACTTTTCTGTGGCTGTCAGCGACGACGATATTACACACGCCCACTCTGACATGGATGCTATTGTCTACATTGCAGGATACGCTGCTCATGCTGCTTTAAAGAAGCTTTCATGTTCTGATTGCTTCAGCACATTGGTGATTGAAAATCGAGAGATCGAAGCGGAAAATACTGCCATGATAGCTAACCTGTCGAGAGGAGGGCTGAAGTTTCCCCAGCCATGCACAGTTCACATGGTACTGATGACTAAACTAGTTGCAGAGAAGTTGTCTTTTGGAGCAACCGCGGAAGATTTTCTCTCCTGTAGAAATCAACGTGGTGTCGTGATTTCACAGACGATTTCCCTCCTGGACGAACACGACATTGAGACATGTGAAAATGGCCACACTGCACAAACTCTCCTGCGCTTGGTAGTACGCGTTGCAACCAACGTTGTTCTAAACAACTTTTGCAAACTAAGAAATGATGCCATACAAGACAATGCGCAGCAGAAGGCCGCAGCCCGGAAAGCAGCAACGCTTAAGAAGAAGTAAGTTTTATTCCCAAGCAATAAAAATGCTTTGCGCACACTTCATTGCTGGTGTCTCGTCGTTTTTTATTGTAAGGGTCAGATTAGCTGTACAAATACTCAACAGCGCAACATTATTGTGAGTGTCATTATTGCTGTGTGTGAAAGCTTTAAGCAAAACACAATACAGAATAAAACTAACACAATGCGCAGTAGACGGTGTTTTTTTTTTCAATGTTCACGAACTTCTACTTTAACAACTAGATATACGCATGTGCGGTCTGTGCGGATGGATTTTACCGCACGGCAGACATCATGTACGTGATAGAACCTAATAATTAGATGATTAATTGAAATTAACTAATCAATTTTTTATTATAATGACCAATAATGCGAAATTGGCGGCCGTATGCTAAATTGTTTATTATAAAAAACTGTATTAGCAGCTCGAACTTTCTTGACAATAAGGTGTTCTGCAATAAAAAAAATATATAAAGCAGATAAAATGATAGCCTAAGGCGCGCACAAACTAGCGAATTTCTTTTCTGCAGCAACGACAAAAATGAAAATGAAGGAATCACTTATAAGGCAGCTACGTACGGCAGTACCCGAATAGTGCAGACGGGCGCGGCGCGCTGAAATCGCGGAGCGCGGGGCCTGCACGGTCCCTTGGCGTGACGTCACGCGGCCGGTGGAGAGGCCTTAGCATTGAGAGGGTGTTGCTAGCATGCGTTTAAAGGTCATGGTCCTTTCCTTTCAAGAAGCCTGTAGCACCCCATACGCACTGAAGGCTAGCGTTGAATTACATTGAAATACACATGTGCACTGATGGGTCGCTAGCATGCGTTTAAAGGTCATGCTCCTTTCCTTTTAAGGAGCCCGTAGCACCCCATACGCACTGAATGTCAATGCTGAATACGCCGGTTCTCGTCCGAAAGTTAGCGTTGAATGACCTTGAAATCCACATGTGCACTGATGGGTTGCTAGAATAGTCTAGTCTTTGGCGTCATAATATCTTGTACAAGAATTCAAATGAGCAAGACCGCTTCCAGCTGGCTGCGCTATATGAACACCTGCAAAACATAGTCGCACAAGGCGTATATAAATACCCTACAATTCTTCGGTGGCATGAGTAGCAGACTGGCACCGATAGCAGTCAAGCACGCTTAGTTATGTCGTCGACCAGATTGTTGTCTTCCTTGCTTCTTGTGGCCACCATGTTATTCTTGTAAGTTTTTGAATGTCATGCCATTATTACATATCTTTAAAATGAATGTAGTATTGAAAATTGATTATGGAGGCATTGTTGTATTACCCTTAATATAATCACCATTAATGCACCCAATGAGCGCGCGTAATTTAGCGGACAAAATATAAGCTGACAAGCAAAGATTCGGCATCTGTTCAGGCTGGCTCCAAAGTAGGTAATTTATAACCTCCGAAAGCTGGTGTTAGTCATACGACTGTCGAATAAAACAGGCGTTAATAGATTACAACGTATTCTTTGGTATTTCCAGTTTGCATACTGGCAGAATGATGCACCCCGGCTGGAATTTTCTAGATCGATGGCCGTCAAAGGTGAAACAAAATATTTCTGAGAAAAAAAAAGAATAGTTAAGAGAAAAAGAAGTACAATGTTCTTACTAACAAATGAAGAGTCTAATGCTGGGATCCAATACAGAGCAAGGAATCTTACAAAGAAAAATATTATTTGAAACTGTCGATAAACCAATTTATATCTGGGAAGAACAATAGTTTTCGGTTCGTTTACCAGGCGCATTTCCTTTTCAAGCAGCGCAGTTGACTCGGCACTACCACGCAAGCGTAGGGATGTTTAACTGATGCAGTATAACATGAGATTGAGCTCTCGCCTGGTTTATAGTTATTTAAAAACTAGCGCTACCGACAACAGTACAAAGAAGAAAACTACATGCATGGCGCTGCACTGACAACTGCGTTTAAAATAATATGCATGCACGTTTATAATAAATATATATGCGACAGTGTTTACCCGCCGCGGTGGCTCAGTGGTTAGGGCGCTCGGCTACTGATCCGGAGTACCCGGAGTCGAACCTGACCGCGGCGGCTGCGTTTTTATGGAGGAAAAACGCTAAGGCGCCCGTGTGCTGTGCTATGTCAGTGCACGTTAAAAATCCCCAGGTGGTCGAAATTATTCCGGAGCCCTCCACTACCGCACCCCTTCTCTCCTTTCTTCTTTCACTCTCTCCTTTATCCCTTCCCTTACGGCGCGATTCAGGTATCCAACGATATATGAGACAGATACTGCGCCATTTCCTTCCCCAAAAACCAATTAATATTATTATTAATTTATCGTCAAACCTTAAGCGTGCACGCATGCGCATTGTCATTGCGATGCGCTAGTCACTCTTAAATTTTCCTCGTAGTCACGCGTGTGATGTAGTTTTTGAGAGAAGTGCTCAACGCTAGATACGTAGGCTTGCGTACGGCTAGCAGGCAGTTGATCTGGTGGTGGTGGTGGTGGTGAAATATACTGGCGGAATTAGCCTTAAAGAGGCCTGTCAGCAATTGCTCCGCCTGAGCCACTGATTTAAGAGATTGCGTCCCTATTACTGACTTATAAGGTCCTCTAAATACTTCAGTAATGGTTGTGACACTAATCTCTCGAAAGGCAATGCGCGTGCTTAAGAAAGCTTCAGCATCCGGCAATGTTCCTTCGAATTGCCGTTCCCGCAAAATACGGGCAGAGAACCATGTCCTTGAAAGCACAAAAAGGGTTGAATTCTTGCGAGACCCATCTCTGCTGTCAATTCGTTTCGGTTGCATCGATTATGAGAGAACCTTGATAATGCAGTCAATTTAAACGCTCCGAATTTTAGAAGTTTTTCTGCTTGCAGGTTTTTCATCGAAGCAATAAAGCTCGATGTTTTTAGTGCGCGCTCATGTTATGGCATTAGTTTCTTTGCATGTATACGCACAAAAAAAACTATTGTGCAAAAACATTAGCCATAGGCCCTGTTATAAGAAAAAAAAACTATTAAAAATGTTTTTTACTTCTGTGTCTCACATTCTTTTGTTTAAAGCGTGAGCTCACTTCTCTAACGCCAAGGTTTAATGTTGGCTTCAATTTCCCCACATGCATAAATACAGAGCATTGTGAAAGTGCTTAAGCGCAAGTGCATGACCAAGGAGCGCCACGTGGGCAGTTAATTTGAATACTATTATTGCGTATTGGCGAAAAAAATTGTAGGGTTTAAAGATAGTTAAACCGAGTAAACGTGTCAAAACATGTGTTCAGCCGGGTTGCTCATGGTTTTGCTTTGCTGGGTCGTCGGCACGTCTAGCAACGATATTAGGCTCATGTTAAGGTCCGATCGAGGTTAAGGTGATCTGTTCGCGCCGCAGACATAAGTTTATGAAGACGACTATGTGCAATGCACAGCGTGAAAGCGTGTTGCAGCTTAACACGAGGCATGATCGGCTGCGGCGATAGGCTGCGCTATAAATAAAATAGTAAAAAGAGAGTAAGATGTCCACTAGCGCACTCACATTTACTCCTTTTTTTTTACTTTCATATAAGCAAATTCGTGTTCACAGTGCAGAAGTCTCGTGCACTGCCCTACGAAGTTAATCTATTCGCGCCGCCGCGGGTTTGAATTCCAGTCACGGCGGTATTTATTTCATTTATTTTGGTATCTTGGGGTGGCAACTGTATGCCTAGTCCTAAACGATCAAGTATGGTTCTTCCTGCTTTGGTGCGGGAAAGCCGGCCTCTCTGCATTGTTAAGTGTGCCTCTGTAAGCTCGTCTAAGGTGTTGTGTACTCCCAAGCCCAGAAACCTTTCGGTGGAGGTACAGTTCGGTAGCCCCAATGCTGCCTTGTATGCTGTTCTAATCATAGACTCTACTTTGGCTTTTTCTCTACTGTCTAATTTTAAGTATGGGAGTGCGTAGACAAGCCTGCTTATTACAAATGCCCCAAGATACCAAAACACAGATACCTAAACACATCGCTAAGGTAATAAGAGTTAAGCCACTAGCTAAGAATATGCATCCTGCTCACCACGAGGGGAGAAGAAGGGCTAGGGCAAAAGCTCTACACAACATATGCAACCAAGATGAACATGCAGTATATGTAGATGCCGCAGAATATCCCCAGAAACAAGCGTTCGCACTAACGGTGGTGGATACGCAAGGTAGACTGATAGTCTCCGGCACTACCATAACGAAATCCTCGGAAACGGCAGAAGAGGCGACAATCGCCCTTGCTATCGTTAACACAGAAGCTACTACCATACTCAGCGACTCTAAATTTGCCATACGCAATTATGCGAGGGGCAGAATTTCTCAGGCAGCAATGAGCATATTGGGTCAAACCAAAGACTTAGACAGAATCATTGAATTGTTATTGGTCCCGGCTCACTCGGGGAACCATGGTAACGAAGCGGCCCACATAACAGCTCGAGGATTCGTCAGCCGAGCAGGGGACGCTGTCGTTGCTGAGAGTTTTTCGAAGGACGGCCTATCATCTTTTCACGATATTACTAATCATTTTAAACTTGAAAGGAGGATATTCCCTCCTCCAGACAAAGCCTTTAATAAGGAGCAGGAGACCACTTGGAGGCGACTCCAGACGCGATCCTTCCTGACGCCTTACATGTTGTCAAAATTCTACCATGGTGAATTCTACCCTGCATGTACACTATGTGGTGATTTAGCCACTTATGATCACCTATTGTGGAATTGTAAAGAGGAGCCGCCCCCGAAATCTCTAATACAGGTTCCTACTCTCGAGCAGTGGGAGGCCGTGTTGGTCAGCTCAGACTTGGAAGTTCAAACCCGAATCATTGAATGGGCTACCCAGGTCGCTGCCAGCCGTGGAATGATAGCCACCTAGCACGGATCGTCTGCATTCTGCCTTTTCTGACGAATTAAATGTTTTCCAATCCAAATTTCATTTATTTTTATTTATTTCACTTGGAACAAACCCACAAACTCCGCAAGATCTTCTTCGGGGTTTACCCATTCTAATAGTACTTTCGCACCAATAAATTTTGAAAGGCGAATGCTCGATTCGCAATATCTAAACATGCAGGCTGTGTTTAATCGCTCTGCGAAAATTTTCATCGCAGCGTTCTCGTTTCAGTGCTTAAATATTTTTGCTAAATTTATTGCGTATTACTGGATTCAGATATTTTCTTACAACAACTGAAATTACCATCACTTGTTAAAAACCGGGCGACTTTTTAAAACCTCTACATATTTTTGTTTTATAAACACACCGCCTTCGGCGCGGTGCGGGCAACTGGATTGCACAACAACACGGACGTTATGTAACAGTGCAGAACTGAAATGCGATTAGGTCGCTAATGTTAACTACTAACATTGCTTTGTTTTTCATTTTTAGGCGCAAGATTATACTTAAGATAATACCTCGAAATTGAAAGCCGTCGACGCCGATGGCTAGCCCGGTTTTTAAATATTCTGAATCGCCACTGCGGTTCGAGATATTGAAAGTGAAAAATGCGGCTTTGAAAGGCCATTAAGCTAGCCTTCCCTCGTCACGAATTTGTGAAAAGATGTTCTCGCATTTCTAACGCATTAAATGTAGACACAGTTTGTGCATTTTATGGCGCAAAGGATGTTAACATGATTTCGACAGCAATTCCACGCTCAGCGGCGTCATTGTAAATGTGCAACGCGAAACAGCCAAGTCAACAACATTCCAAAAGCGTATTTTTGACGATCATTATTTAGAAAATTTTAAACTAAACTCGCCGTTGATGTTGACGGCCTTCAGTGTCGCAGTATAATCTTGCGCCGTAATAACAAAACCTATAGAAAGCATTAGTTAACATTAGTTAACTGCCCTTTAACTGATCTCTATCACGTACCTAACGTCTGTCTTGCGGTGGAATCCACCTAGACAAACTGAACCGACGTTGATTTCAGTAAATAGTTAAAAAATCTCTCAGTATATATAACTGGCGTACTTACGGGCAATATCAGAGCCATAACCGTACGAGGGGATTTAGAAATTTTAGAAGGCGCTGTTGTTCACGATGTTGTTCTAATCGAAAACTCTTGCGTTCACCTAATGAGAGAAAATTCCGCACTTCCCTGCGTTCTCGCGTCCCAAAAAAATTCAATGTTGGCTTTTTGGTTTTTGGGGAAAGGGAATGGCGCGGTATCTCTCTCACATATCGCCCGACACCTGAACCGCGCCGTAAGGGAAGGGATAAGGGAGGGAGTGAAAGAATAAAGGAAGAAAGGGGTGCCGTAGTGAAGGGTTTCGGAATAATGTCAACCACCTGGGGATCTTTAACGTGCACTGACATCGCACAGCACACGGGCGCCTTAGCGGTTTCGCCTCCATAAAAACGCAGCCGCCGCGGTCGGTTTCGAACCCCCGGCCGCGGTGGCTGCGTTTCGATGGATCGAAAACACATTCAGCGTTCACACACATCTCACGGGGAGGTAGTTGGCTTAATCTGCTTCACGTGTTATTGTAAACCTATTCGAGTCCTCTTGTCGAAACGTTGGCAAGCACCCTGAAATTTTCCGTCCCTTGTTCAGTTCGTGATTATCAAGAATTATTTGTCCAATTTCTCTCTACCATTGACAATTATCCACAATGTTAGCTGTGCGTGGCGTCACTAGAGTCCGAGACATAATTTGCAACCTGTGATCTCTCAAGAATGCGTACATATATTTGAAGAGCCACATATTTATTCACTCTCATTTAGGCGTAGTAGTTTTTTATGAGTAAGCATTAGGGAGAGACGCTGGTGGAGTCTTAAAACCTGTTGCCAAGCTTATGATTCAGTCTAGGCGTAGTCGACTGTATTCAGACTGAAGGGCAATGTAAAAAAAGCACGTTCACTAATATTTTGGTGCGCTTTATAAATCTTCAGCTGTACGAATTTTATTTAGAGCTTCAAATTAAAGCGTGACTCATAGGCCACAGTGATGACTTGGCATGTAAAAGTGAGCTATTGAGTCAAATATTGTGGAAAGCCGAGAATACAAAAACAAAATAAATTCAAGGCAGTTGCTTACGTCAGTGTTTTCTTGCGAAACAAATAGACTTAAGGCTAAGTGCAGAGAAAAATAGACTTTACTTTGGAAAGAACGCAAGGAGTGCTGTCGAGCTGCCACGATGTGCAGTTTGCTCACAATCCGGTTGGGAGGGCTTCACCTAGAGCTTCACTCTATTTGTTGCGATATGCGCCCTCTAATGCTCAATCATTAATAACAAGACGCAGGTTAAAGTATCTATACCTTAACAGTAAGAATTTTCAGATACCTATTTTTTATGTTGCATTTCATTCATTACCGAAGTTGGCAAAAGCAGCACAGCGCATGAGAGCGGCACTACTCCTCTTTGCGGTAAAAAAATTGGTGTATATGAACAAAAAGTTTCTTCGAGCGAAAACAATTGCCAATTCTTTATACTAGTGATCAGGCAACGTCATATAAAATATGAAGCAAATTTAACAGGCAGACCGCCGCTCCTGGAATGGTCTTATGTGGAACAAATCTGCTGTCAGTTTTGTCTAAGCAATATGGACTTTTCCAGTATTGAATAAATGCAATTTTATTTTGTAGGAAGGAAAGGGTCACTGCTGAACACGACATCTTTGATGGGACATTTCAGCCATGTGGAGGCTTGGTAAGTTTATTTGTTGCATACTGCCAGCCTGAATGTCAGACTTTAGGCAAGAGTGGAGGGTACAGTGGAAAACAGTTTACAAAAATACAATGCCCACTCAGTCTTGCGAAGGACGACAACGAAAAGAACATGTATAACCGTACAAAGCAAAAGGTTATGTATAAACACTATGAAAAGACATTGCGAAACACCGCTAACTATTACTGAATGCACTCAAAAAAGAAGATAGCGTCCTACACTCAGCCGCATTTGAGGGTTGGTTGTTCCTCGTACGAATAGTTGTAGGGGAAAAAAATTAGGCTTTGAACACATTTTTTCTGCACAAAAAATCGCTCAGCTTGTTTGAATGACAAGAACGTGTTTGTCGCTGGGTAACAGAATGGGACTATGCATTTCTGTTTGGGGATGTCTGTGCTGTGCGTTTGGTCTTGATGAATTTGGTAAATGCAATTTCTATCCCCAGTTATAGCTTACCTTCATACATAACCAATTATAAAGCGCCAATCCTGCAATGTTTGTAAGCTGACAATCTAAATTTTAAAGTGCAATAAGATGTATTCCAGTCACTCCTTTCCTCTCTCACGAAATTCCAAGAAATAATTTGGGCATGGAGGTTCGACTGCAGAAATATGGCGTGCGGGCAGACTTGCTTAAAAGAACGTCTTGCTGGGCAAGTTGGTAACTGTACATCTTTGGTTACAGGCGCGAGAACAGACATAACACAAGGCATAGTCATTTTGCAGCAAGGGTGGCGCCGTCTAGCGAAATGTTTTGATGTTACTTGCAGTAGCGGCGGTGGATGACGGTCATAACGAGGCCAAAAGGGAAATACTGCTGCCCCTAACGCAGTTACTTATTTCGAGGCTGGTACGAGAACATCATCCGGGAGAATAGTGGGGAGAGGAGGCGAAGGTTACAAAACTTGGTAACAGAAATAAAAGGAAAGTTTTGAAAATAATGCGCGCGGTACGCGCATAAGGCATTAGCAGTTGTAGCATAACCACTTCGTAATTCTCGACTACTTAGTGATACAGAGAATCAGGTGGTGGTGGTGAAAGCTTTTATGCAATCATATATTAATTGAATGAACAACTTTTATTTCCATCAGATAAGACTAGAGAGTGTTGGGGGTCGTGACCTGAAAGGTCACGCCCATACAACCACTAGGTGGGATGCCTAGTCAGGCACCCCATTGGCGGTTGCCTCAGCCCAGGGGCGCCGCGTTAAGGCCCTTTTGGCCTCGAGGGTGAGAATCAGGTGAGAATCTCCACTCGACAGCGCGAGTTAAAGGGGAATCTTGACGCATTACCTCGATAGAACAATAACGGTTATTTCTCGCCTCCAATGATGTCTTCACGTTGGTGCTGAACTATGGAGTCGCGATAAAAGACGATGTACTGCTGAGAAGACATCGCACGTAAATTACGAGAGCAAACGTTGCGCTGATGATGCACGTAGTAGAATGCTACTCAGCACAAGAAATGCTTCGGAGCAAGTGCTGTGAGTACAAAGAGCTGAAGAGCTCACGAGGCATGCAGGTACTTTCTCTCGATGGGCAAACCCTTCTGGCAAGGAAACGGCACAGGAAAACAGGATAGAAGTTGTCGGTGCTTGGGCAGTGCGCAATTAAGCTCACTTAGGCAGGTTAGTACAGTTTAACATGTGCACCGTGTAGGCTGGCCAGTTAAGATCATCTTTGAAAACATTCGAGTCATGCTCGCAGCGAAAGGGATTAAAACTGAAACCGAAGTCTGCTCGCAATTCATCTCGACATGAACCGCCTATTCACCTTGTATCCACGCTACGATAATTGCTCATTGAATTTGATTGATATATAATAGTGATTGAGAGCTGATGCGCTTCCCTTGCGTCTGGCCGTCTACGCACTGCAATAACATAATAATGCAATAATTTTTAGGCTGCCGTCTCACAAAAAAATTTCGGCTTCTCTGTCCCGAAATTTCCTGATTGGTCGAGAGGGTCGTGAGTTCATCAACATCATGGGACCACCAGTGGATTAATCATGAGGCACCACCAGGTTAGAAAATCTGAGAACGCCCCAAAATTTGGAAGTTGGCTCAACTCCTAAACTTCCAAAGTACACTCGAAATTCTGGAAGTAGGGCCACCCCAGAAAATTAATTAAGGGGGATTAATGGGTCGCATTAGTGTAATCGCATATGAGAATCCAACGGGAAGTTCTCGAAAATTCTAGAAGGATGACTCTTGCATAGCGTACAAGGGCAATGGAACCGGTTCCAATCTGAGTCTTGGCGGGAAAGTTGAACATTAGACACTCATTGTTGTAGCAGGCAACCTAAATGCTAGCGTATTTTCTTCTTTAAGAATGTGATTGAGAAGGTCCCTATTTTTTGTTTTTGTTCAGCATTTTTGTATTTGTCCACACAGTACGTAGCAGTCTGCATGTTGCTCCAGTATGAAAGGGAAGTCCGTTAACATAGACGTAAAAATTTCGATGCTACTTTTACATTGAAGTCGAAGTTGTTTTATTGGCACTACCGCCCAAAAGAAAAGACTTTAGAACAAGTGTGCTATTCAATCATGCTTATGGAGTAAGCATAAGTTTGAAGTTTATAATGTGTTCCATTTCATATTGGGGCTACACGTACTCGCTTTTCTTAATTTCTAGATGACACGAGAATTCTGACTTCTTCCCATCCTTTGATGTGACAAAGTATCTGCAGCACTTTTTTCATGTATACATCTTTAAGAAGTTAGTGGTAACTCGGAATACATTAGGAGTAAACCTAGACTAAAACACCAAGCACCATATCCTTTAGGCAATATCTTAGATTAAGTATTGGTATAAATAATATACTGGTAGGCTGTATAAATGCCCGCCGTAGAGGAGGAGATTGTTGTTTAACACACCTCTGCTTTTTTCCACAGCATGCAACACCGATACCGGTAAGTTATTAGCAATGGAAACTTCTGCGCTTATTTTGCTTTTTGTTCTGCCAGTGTACGGATCTATTGACAATGGACACTATGCTGCTTACTCACGAACATTCAGATAAAAAACAGAAAATGGCGCAGAGAATGGTTTTTCCGTCAACTATAGGGAGTTAATAATGTCTTGTAATCACGACCCATGTGAATCTTTATTATAAATAAAAAGTTAAGGATAGTCCTTTGAGTTTGATGAGGCGAACAAGAAAATTATCCTTATAGCATTCTCAAAGAGGTGATAATACGAATTATTTGATACCACCTCGGTATTATGTATGCAAAGCGCTTCTGAGCCAGTCGTTAGTTATTCGTTGAGATTCCGCAAAAACTGTTAATTTTAGTGCTAGCAAAGGTGGAAATTCAGAATGTGTCGAAGAGAATTTTTTCTTAGTTTTACGTTATCACTTAGTTTACGAGTGACATGGATGCATTCAGTAAAATTGAGACACTGCTAGCTGCGGAACTTAATAAAGGACGGGATACGTCAGATATGACAAAGTATGACCACGGGTGCTAATAGCAGGCAATAGCCGGTACCATATAGGGCGCCCCAGCTAATTTTAGCTATGGTTTAAAAATATGCCGCGGCACTATAAGACGACGCGACCAAATGAATGTTGCTGCCTTTTGTATGGAGCACCTCACACTATTTTTGTATTGGGCTTAACTGCATGATTAGTCGAGATTAATTAATCGACTTCGCAAGCAATGAAGATAGGAGAAAAAGTCCAATGAGAAAGTGGTAGAACGGTGTGCGAAACGTTCCACTGAAAAGTGTCTAACTTCCCATCCATTACGTATCAGCTTTTTTTCGCTCTTCGCAGATTCCTGCAAAATACAAAAAATACTACGTGACATGTCCGCGTGTGCGCCACGATTGCAGCGCTTTCAAACGTTCCGCCCAACAAACAGCTTATCTAGTCGGGTGTACTGCTGATTAAAAGGTGATAGGGACCCGACGCACACGCTGGCTGTGCGATTACGCTGTGCTTGTCGCTATCAACAAGCATACCACTGGCGTAAATCACACAGCCAGCTGCAGCGTCCCTGCCCTGTCGCCTTTTAAGGGGCGACCCACCAGGCTAAATTATCTGTTAGTTCTTATACGGAACGTTTGAGAGCACTAAAATCGCGGCGCGCAAGCGGGCATGTCACGTGGTATTTTTTGTATTCCGCGGGCATTTCCAGTGAGCGGAAAAAACGCTGATACGTAATAAATGGAGGGTTAAAAACTGTTCAAACGGAATTTTCCCGGACCGTTCTACAAGACTCTCATTGACCTTTTTCGCCTATCTCCGTTGCTATCGAAGTTGGTTAATATCGAATAATTACGCAATTCAGCACAATACAAAAGATTTTGTGGCGGGCTCGATACAACAGCCAGCAGCATGCATTTGGTCGCGGCCGTCTCAGAGTGCCTCGGCGTATTTTTAAACACTGGCGAAAGTTAGCTGGGACACCCTTATATGCTGAAATGGCATCCCAAAAAGCCCAATTCCGTTCTTTATGAACAGTGCCAGCTTTTCCGCTTTAACACTTTCACTTAATTCGCGGGCTAGAAATTGGATGCTAATTTAGGAGTTCAAACATGAGCAGAAATAGAGTTATTTAACAAACTTTCGTAAGTCTTGTTTTCCCGGAAAATTTGATCCAGTTAAGGAGCACTAACAAGGAAGGACATGCAATTCTTTATTTGTACTGATAATTTTATGAACTGTCTAGAACTGTAATCTAGAATCAGAAATTGCTCTCCACGGTAGGCATCTCATTTTTTCGATCACAGCTATTCCGAAGTGTACACTGCTATCCTCGTGTGCAGCACTTCTCCGGATACACATGGCTGCCTTTGCACTTCGCGAAAACAGTCAACATTACAGAAATAAGTTCGAACACCCATCATTCTTGTACAGGACTTCGTTATCGCGACTAGTGCTTCATACAGTGATCACAATACAACGTCCGGTCAGTGCATTTATTCTGGCCTTCTAAGATTTCCTTTTTGAGCTTATACAAAGTTTCAACCACACCGCTGATAACAAACGTTATAATAGGCTTAAAATCCTCATAAGCTAACTGGAAACTGCACTTTAGTAAAAGTATATGACATCCGCTAGTTTCCATCCGGTGCCTTCATCTTTGCATACTCTGAAACTACAGTTCTTACAGGGAAAAGCTGTCATAAGGAGTTCATCCCCGATGTAAACAGTCGCCTGCAGCAATGACCAGCTTCGGCCAATTGCCGAATACAGTGCAGTTGTTGGGGCATGCCACCGCACGGCAGAGAATACGCAGGGAACTGCTGAATGAATGAATGAAAAACTTTATTGTATAAGGGTTATTTCTCGTAGCGTAGGTGGAGCCCTCAGTCCAGGGCCCCAGCGGCCTTTGCAGTCTTGCGAGCCCTGTCGATCAGCTTGAGCTGCTCTTCAGGCTTCGAGCTGGACAGCGCAGCCTCCCACTGCTCCGGTGTAGGTGTGTTGTTTATCGGCGCTGTCTGCATTTTCTGACAGGCCCATGTAACGTGGTAAAGCGTTGCGTGTTCACCGCATAGCGGGCATTTGTTTTCATAAGTGGATGGATAGATTTTGCTGAGTAAACTCAGATTGGGGTATGCATTAGTCTGTAGTTGTCTCCAGGCAACCGACTGCTGTTTACTAAGGTCTTTGTGGGGAGGCGGGTAGGTCCTCCGGAGGGCTCGTTGGTGTTCTAAGATGGCTCCATACCGTCTAGTGACTGCGTCCAATTCCCCTTCGGTGCGCGCCTCCCGGTTGGCGTATGCTCGGGCATTGGCGTCCGCACATTGGTTCCCTTTGACAGCCTCATGGCCTGGTGTCCACGTGATGAAGCATCTCGTAAAAGTGATTGTCCTCGCCTTGAGTATGTGAATGGCTGCAGTGGATATGCGTCCACTGCTGTATCTTCTGCACGCCTCTTACGAGTCTGTAATGATGTGTGCATGGGGCTCGTCACTCTGCTGGGTGATGGCGAGTGCAATTGCTGCTTCCTCAGCCTCGAGTATGTTGTTGGTTTTTATCGAAGCGCAGTTGATTTCCCTGAGCTGGTGATCCACCACGCTGGCTACCGAGCCATATCGGTGTCTGTATGTTGTTGCGTCAACATATAATACGTCTTTTGCCCCGGCGAAGCTTCTTTCATGGAATTCAAATCTTGCCTTTCTTCTCGCCTTATGTATATCTGGATGCATGTTTTTTGGAATCGGACTGATCTCAATGATCCTCCTGATTTCATTTGGAACGCTCGCTGTGCTATTGATTTCTTTCAAAGCGTCCCTCATGCCCAGCAACCGCAGCGTGTTTCTGCCTGTTGCGGACAGCATCAGTCTTGTTTTCTGCACGATAAGGTGGGCCTCGATATGTTCTTGTACTGTGTTGTTTATGCCCAGTTTAAGGAATTTCTCTGTCGAAGTGCTGACCGGCAGTCCGAGAGCGCATTTGTATGCTTTTCTAAGAATTGCCCCCAACTGCTCCTTTTCTTGCTCGAGCGGGTGTTTGGTAGGGGACGCCGTATAAGATCCTACTGACCACGAGGGCCTGTACTAGCCTACATGTGTCTGCCTCCTTCATACCTCTTCTTCTGTTGGAAATTCTTGCAATCATCCTGGTGATCTGTGCTGTGGTATTTGCTAGCTGTCTGATCGTGTGATCAATACGACGGTTGCTTTGGACCCACATGCCGAGGATCCTAACTTTCGATACTTCTGGAACCTTCGTTTCCCCTATGTAGATATCTATGGAGTTTTGCAGATCATACCCTTGTCTGTAGACTCTGAGCACCACGGATTTTTCAGGGGAGCATGCAAGTCCACAGTGTCGGGCGTATGCGTTGACCGTGTCTGACGCTCGCTGAAGACGCTCTTGTTTTTCGCCTAAGGATCCCCTTGTCACCCAGATTGTGATATCATCTGCGTAGATGGCATGCCTGAATCCTTCAATTTCTTCGAGCGCCCTTGCTAAACCAATCATTGCAATATTAAAAAGCATAGGTGATAGCACAGAGCCTTGTGGTGTTCCTTTTTCTGGGGTGTTAAGGTGTCAGTCCTGATGCCTCCTATTCCAATGGTAGCGGTTCGGTTAGTCAGAAAGGCTTTCACATAGTTGAATATTCTCTGCCCACAACCCAGTTTGCTGAGCCCCTCCAGCACAGCCCTGTGACTGACGTTGTCGAAGGCCGCTTGAAGATCGAGAGCGAGCAAGATGTTTTCTCCATATTTTGGAACGGAAGAAAGCACCTCCTCCTTGATCTGCAGGAGAACGTCCTGTGTCGATAGGTATTTTCGAAATCCAAACATAGTGTGCGGCATGAGTTCGTTGTCTTCAAGGTGGGTCTGCAACCTGTGATGCACAACTCTCTCGTATACTTTTCCCAAGCATGATGTTAAGGAGATGGGTCTAAGATTGTCCAGGTTTGGAGTCTTTCCGGACTTCGGAATCATTACTATTTCCGCATGTCTCCAGTCGTCCGGGAGGGTCCCCTGTTCCCAGTGTTTATTGATGAACTCCGTGAATCTTTTGATTGAATTGTCATCCAGATTCCTTATCATGGCATTGGTGATGCCATCCCTCCCTGGTGTTGTGTTCTTTGTGGCGGACATCACAGCGTGTCTGACTTCTTCTATGCTAACGGGTTTGTCCAGAGCGGGATTCGTTTCGCCCGTGTATGCCAAGCTGCTGTCGGCGTATGTTGCATTGCCGATGTAACGCTGCTTGATGTTCTGTAGCATTTCCTCGTCAGTGCCTTGGAACTGGTGCGCGATCCTTTGGGTCGTCTTACGGGTTTCGGATTTTGTGGTGGTTGAGTCTATGAGAGCCCTTAGCAAGGCCCATGTCTTGGCCCAACCTAGAGTCCCCTGAAGTTCGTTGCACTTTTGGTTCCAGTCGCGCCTCGAGAGCTCCGTCGCATATTCTTCAGCTTGTCTGGTGACCTCAGCGATCTTACGCTTGAGCCGCCTATTATGCTTTTGCCTTTTCCACCTTTTTAGAAGGCCCCGTCTGGCGCAGTAGGCCCCAACTGCTTGACCACGCCGAACTAGGACATGAAGCAGGACGGCGAACGTTTATTGTGCACTCTCAGTGCACGGAAGTTAATGCTCAGAGATGACAGACTTTCGATGTATAAAACGATCTGTGCCAAAAACCTATGGATGACACAACAAAAACACGGTTGACGCGAATATGAAGAGGCCCGACCACGTGAACTGCACAAACCCGACTGCTATTTGAATTAGCCGCCGGTGGTGTCTCGTTGAAGCCTAGAAGAAATTGAGCAGGAAAGCGGAGTAAGATAATGAAGAGAGAGGAAAAGCGATTAAGCGCGAGGCGGAGCGGCATAGATTGGACGCATGGCACCATGTAAGTGGCGTTCGCGGGCACTGATTTGAACTAGCATCGGCGTCGTAACAGGCAAGTCACTGCTGTGTGTGCAGCCGAACGTGCGGCTGTTTGTCTATGGGACCAGACCTAGCATCGCCATCAGATGGAAGCCGTCTAAGAGCGTGAGCATAGGAACAAGCAGCGCCAATACCATTTGCTGGGCGAGTTGGTGCTCACGAGGATCCATAACAGCGCGACAGACGGGTCAGAAAAGAGAGGACACAACACAGGCAGTGGCCCATCACCCATGTGCATGGCCCATCGACAGCTACGCTAGTCGATGATTGAGTGCTGCATTCACCGCCTCATGGTGCTCAGCGCCAACGGCTCATATACGACAAGACGTGCGTTCGGAGGACCGCGCCAGCTTTTCGCTGCCATCATATGCGCTATGCTGCTAGCGAAACCGTTTATAAATTTTTCTAATGTGCGTTTTTGGATAGAAATCAAGTTAATGCCATTTTTCAGAAATCAAGTCGGAGTGCAAGAATCGAGTGAATCCATATTTTTCATGAAAGGGAAGGAATCTAAGTATATTCCTCGTGTGTCCGTTACTAAGACTCTACACCTGTGGGAAGTTTCAACCTCTTTTGATGACTAGTTCGTTTACAGCGGATTTGTAAGGACGCTTGAAAAATTTCCGGGGACACTTGAGCTCCGCCTTAAGGGTGTGACTCGATAGCGTTAATGGGTCTCTTCAGTGGCCTGGGCTATTTTTTGCATATAACTTCACAGACGAGGACATTGTTCTTTATTAACTAATTTATTTCCTTTATTTGGTTTTATTTTACATTTATATTTCTTTCCATTTTTATCGTTTACCACAAGACGGCCTCCCTTTAGAGGGTCCCGGGAACACCTAATGAGGAACACCTAATGAGCGAGGAACACTCGCTCAATCACTGCATTGTTTTTCTCATGAACACATGAGGCAAATAATAATCCACAGTCACGCGAAAAAGTTGGAGAGCCCTTTCCGACGAATTTTTCATGCTCGTGCCCTCTTTCGTTTCACGCTCATGGGTAGTCCGTTAAGAGATGGCTATTAGAATCTGCCAGTCTTCAAGCAGTTATCATGGCCGTGACCAGCCAACCGCGTCAATCCGGCTGGTCAAGAAGCTCCGCCCCCGGCAATGGGGCCGGTGGAGGAGCGCCGACCTTCCAGCGTGCAAAAAAGTGACGAGTGGAGAGGGAAAGGCGCGAAGACGCTGAAATTCAAATTCAGACAAAAGATAACTCTGCTTCTAGCAAACGCATTAAGAAATTTTTGCTTTTGAATATTCCCGATGCGGCGTCTTTGAACACCCTAGGCATACCGCAGCATAATTAAGCGCCCCTTCTAGAGCCGCTTTAACTAAGCCGAGCGAACGTTCTTCCCTAAGAATAGAACATAAATTCACTGCAATAGGTAGGTACCATGTTCAAAAGGGATGTGTGCGAAGGCAGTGAAAATATGAAAGCTCAGCAACAATGGCGTCGTTACCAAGGTTCTCCGCACTGCTTTGACGCTGTCAGAGGTAGCCCGAAGATCATCGCGGCTTTATTCCGTCATTACGTCCGCATTTTAAATCAGTGATGTTCTATGCCGCAACCGAATAATTCTCTTACTTGGTTCAAAAAATCTCTATTTTGGGCACTCTTTCCTACACCATATTGGACAAATCGTGATTTTCTTCCTAAGTTGTTTCAAAGTGCTCTTTTACTCTTTTCATTAATCATTGCAGTTAGCCGGGATAAATGAACGCCTGAGTGTGGGATGGCGCAGTAATGGTCTCAATTCTCGGTGGAACGACGCCGTAAGAAAAAGGAGCAAGGTTGATGTTAAGGAAGAAACAGAGGGAGAGGAGAGAGAGAGAGGGTTTATTGATATGAACGGCAGAGAGGTTGGCCTGAAAAATAAATATCTGGCCTGCTACTCTGCTCTGGGGGACGGGAAGAGTAGATAAAAGAAGGTCACGATGGGGGACTATGATGATGGGAGGAGGCAGATGAAAAACTACTTAAAAAAAAAACAAGGCACACTTTCTGACATCACAAACGCCATACAAGGTCCGTGTCGCTCAAAAAGCGTGAGAGCGCTCGCGTTGCCTTTACAGTTCTAAAACTATCTGGCCAAGCGCCGAGGATCAAATCCTCAGAGAGTAGCGATGTGCCCATAGGCTTCAGAGCAGATGCGAGTATGAGTCTTTCACGTGCATACGCTGGACACGCCACTAAAACATGTTCTATAGTCTCTAGCACGCCACATGTGGTACATTCCGGGCGTCCGCTTGTCCTATTAAGTGCAAGTGTTTGCGCGTGAATGCCATGTCTACGGATAACGCATGCAAGAGGGCGAGGTATTCCGCGAGGAACTGAAAAGGTCATCGTCGGATCTAGCCGTTAAGGCGGATGTGGCGGGTGTCTGGCAGGGCCCAGTACCTAGCCGTCGCCCTCCTCATCAATTCCGAAAGGAGACAAGTTGTGTCCACTATAGAGAACGGTACAGCTGTACGCAGGCCACTGCTGAAGGCGCTCCTTGCTTCAGCGTCGGCGGTCTCATTTCCATCGAGTCCGCAGTGTCCGGGGATCCACTGAAACACTATACGGTGGCCGTTTCCCTGAGCAAATAATACGAGAATAATGATATCAAGAGCCAGAGCTTGGTAGGCTGTGTGGCGTAGGAAGCATCCTAAAATGTGTAGCGCAGGTTTACAGAGGGAGAGGAGCTGCAGTGGAGGGCTCCAGGATAGGTAGGTATGAAAGACTTTTAATGCTCTAGAAAGGTGCTAGTAGCAGACGAGAAAGAAGAGGTCCATCTTCCTTCTTCTCACAGGGTCGGTGCCCTTATTCCAGGGCTCCGCTGAGCTTCGCTGCTCGTTGGGCGTGCTGTATCAGACCTTGTTGGCAACCCAGATCGCCGCTGGAGAGCCGGCTCTCCCACTGTTCCGCACTCGGGTCTTTGCGAAAGCTGTCGTTTTTACTGCATTCCCACGTGATGTGGTACAACGATGGTTTGCTGCCACACCACGGGCAAGTGTCCCGATATTGCGTCGGGTAAATCTTGCTAAGGATATGCAGGTTTGGGAATGTTCCTGTCTGCAATCTTCGCCAATACACTGCCTCTAGTTGATTTAGATCAGGATGAGGCGGCGGATAGCGGATCCGTACCCCTTATAGTAGTTGAGAATGTCTCAGTACGTAGGACTGACTCGGTCGGGTAGATGGTCCGATTGGGAGGAAGCTCGGCTCGTATACCCTCGAGCTACCTCGTCGGCGCGTTCGTTCCCCGCTATGTCGGTGTGTCCTGGCACCAGTAAATGCTATGTATGACTTTTGGTGGGGTCGCGCTCTGGAGGAGCCGGAGCGCGGCGCGACCTATGCGGCCGGTCATGTAGTTACGGCACGCGTCTCTCGAATCTGTAAGGATGGTAAGGGACATGTTGCTTCGATAACCGGCTACCGCCGCTAGAGCTACGGCCAGCTCCTCCCTTCGGTTACCGTGCAATCCCTCACTGAGGCGCTAGCTAATTCCTTTAAGTTCGAATCAATAACTACCGCCACTGTGCTGTTATGTGAGCTTCTTGTATACGGAGCCGCGTCCGTGTA
>JARKHS020016653.1:0-86009 GCA_030143305.2 Amblyomma americanum
CTTTGAAATGGCTGCACCGCAGCACTGCTTTAGGCCACTCGAAGTGAGGTATTCAATTATAACGCGAGGGTAGACTTTAAGGGGAAAAAATCCTGGAAGAAACTTGCGCTAAATTCGAGTACATATGGTATAAGGAAATACTGTTGTCCTCATTTATTTTAAAATTGCACATTATCTTTGTTTGCAAACGATTTTAGATTAACACGTTTTCTGCATGCTGATGGAAGAAAAGTCTGTTACCGTTTTTGAAGCAGCAGCTTCAAATACCTGCAACTCAACCTCTACGATTGGCAGGATGATATATGTACCTTAACTTCATTCCTTGACGTCAAGAGAAACCAATGGCATGCATTTGAGCAAGTTCCCTGCAGTACAATTTCTTAAAAGCTGCATAACTTCACAAGGACTTTCTTTACGTTAAATTAAATGACATATTTAGAATCAACACACAAACATAACACCTCCCCCGAAAATTTCATAACTGTGACTTCATTGTTAAGAATTTTTCTAAGACCACACCAGTAAGACTGATCACAATGTGACACAAAACTGCCACTAACAGGCCAAGTAGCTCCCTCAAAGGATTTGTCAACACACAGGGTTCCACTGCTGCGCACAACAAGTGCATGCAACCACTGCTGCTGTCACAAACAGTCACTGTGGAATGTAGCCATTGGACACCCTGTACTGCACAAAACTGTCAAGCCGGCAAGAAGGAGCACTGGCAGTGCATTTCACTCACGGGATAGTGGAGGGCGGCCATGTTGAGCAAGCCCAGGACAAGCTGCTGGGCCTGAGCACTCTGGGAGATGCGCAGGCACTTGACCAGGGAAGCCAGTTCGTGGCGGGGCGCCGACAGGCCATGTGCCTGCAGGGCCGTCAGCACGCACTGGCGCAGGTACTCGGCGTGGGGGGACGTGCCCAGCTCCAGACTCCTGCGCCACAGGGGAGGAGAAGGGAGAGCAGACGTTTATTACCACGTCACCCGTTACTACCAGCTGTTGTGCCCACTAGATTTGTAAGATGTGACAGCAACAGCCTGCTTATTCACTGGTTGTTTCACAGTGATAGCTGTTAATGAGAGGAACCTCCAAATCCACAGTGTTGGTATAGACATTCCCATACAATGTAGGAGAAAGGGGAGGAAATTGCAGCTGCTGCACAGCAAGAGTGAGAGGGAAGCACTACACTGCAGAGGCACAGCGCAGAAAGTGAGGAGCCTGGAAGAAGCACAGCGGCATAATGCACAAGTTCACAGCTACAACGCGGCATGGTGGGAGGGGATGAGGGCCCATGGCATCACACAAGACAGCACTACACTAGCAGCGCAGTGTGAAGACAGGCATGGAGCAGTTACATAGCACAGCATGACAGGCATTATTGGGTTTTTGCTAGGGGTGTGCAAATATTCGAAATTTCGAATACAAATAGAATATTTTTCTTATTCGGTACGTATTCAATTCGAGAAATCAATATTCGGAGTTTTCCGAATATTCGAAAATTACCGAATACATCAAGATTGTGCGAATATTCGAACATTACCGAATATTCAAAAGTCTTCCGTCGGTCGGCCGCAATCACGGAGCAAGACTATATAGGAGGTGAAACTCCCGTCAGCGCGAGCGAGCACAGGCGACCAGATAAAGTCACAATCGCATGCGCCGACGGGGGCGTATGCAGTGGCGGCGCCTCGTAGAAGCCGCAGCGAAAATAAAAAAATGCAGCGCCCGGGCAGGCGGCTCCGGCACACTCTCCGGCGGCGCGCGCTCAAAGCAGACGACAAGCAGACGACACGGGTGTTTGCTTCGGCGGGCACGCCGTGACGTATTTCTGCGCCCTAAAGTCAAACAGCAACAGTTGTTGTCGGTGTTTGTTCGAGGGCCATAATACTAACAGAACTGCTTCGCGCAGAGCCATCTCCTTCAGAATTTGCTAGACTAAGAGAGTGCCGTCAATAGAAGTCAGGCGCGCGCGGCAGAACGGGAGCAGCACGCTCGACCGGTTGCCTTGGCAACCGAAATGCAGTAGTTTCTTTCCAGGCTGCCAGGCACCGCCAGCAGGATAGTGGCACCGCGGACTTGTGACCTTTTCTGGTCGCCGCAGACAGCAGAGTTTCCACTCCTAAATAGTCTTTCTCCGTGGCCACCCTCGAATGCAGCCGACTCCCTCAACGCAATTCTGAAGAGATCGCGATACCCGGACGAATTATCCAAAGATCGAGTAGAAATGCCAAGAAAACTATCAAAAGAAGACAGCAAGCAGAATCAGGCCAACAGCTGGATCGCCATGGACAATAGCAGTTCCGAAACTAAAGCGACTGCGTTGGCTATCGAATCCAAATCCACAACGCATGTGACTGAAATCGTCTTTGTTCTGGCGTTCAGATGCCCTTGATTGAGCAGTTCGTGCGGCCAGTTCGCATAGTGGTATCGTTCTATCGCAGTTTGCGCACTGCTGCCCATCTGAATTGCGCGTGCAAACATGTACAGTGAGGATGTCGGATACCAGCGATAAGCCACCAAGCGAACTGGGGAAGAAAGGCGGAAGGTCTCTCCTGTGGGACTATTACTCGAGGCTGTCACCGTCATCAGCACGATGTAAGTCATGTGAACGTGTTCACATGACACCGACCGCAACGACTACGACGCTTCAACACCATCTTAAGCAGCATCCATCATTAATGCAAGACTACAAGAGAAATGCCACGAAACCGATTTCGAAGAGTCAACCAACGCTGCGTAATTTAGTTCGCACGCAGCATCCCCTGACTGAAAGGAAAACAAACGCGCTTCATCGAAAAGTCACAGAGATGATTGCTTTAGATCTTCAGCCATACAGTATTGTCGAAGACCGCGGATTCAGAGCGCTTATGAAAGAAGCGGTGCCGGGCTATACTCTGCCATCTCGCGCAAAACTAGCGCGCGTGCTTGTTCCGCGTCTGTACGACCATACAAGAGGAAAGGTGAAATCCGAGCTTCATAAAGCTCTTGCAGATGGCACACGCACCTTCGCGTTCACCAGTGACCTTTGAAGTTCCCGTGCTAATGAGAGCTTTTTAAGACTAACCTGCCACTTCCTCAGTCTGCGGTTCGAGGTGACACGGTTCACCTTGAACACGTGCCATATGCCTTAAGCTCACTCATCTGCTAACATTGCTACTTTATTGGCGCAGCTATGCTGCGAGTGGGAGATACCCACCAACTGTGTGAAGTACATTGTAACAGACAATGGCCGTAACATTCGAGCGGCTGCCAGAGTGTTGCCATGGTTGGAGCGGGCATGCTTTGCTCACACGCTTCAGCTAGCTATCAGTGATGCCAAGTCATGTACACCAGCCATGAGTAGGCTGTGCAAGAAAGCAAGGGCAATCGTCGGACACTATAAGCGTAGTCCTGCAGCTCAGAAAAGGCTTGAGCACCGGCAGAAGCAGCTGAACATCAAAATGCTTCATGTTGTTCAGGTTGTGGAAACAAGGTGGAATAGTCAGTACCTCATGCTTTCACGGTTGCTTGAAATCAAAGAACCCATCACACTCGAGCTTGCTTCGTCAGACACTACTGATGATAGTTTGGACTCTTCAGAATGGAGAAATGCAACCGAATTTGTGGAGGCCCTAAAGCCATTATATGAGGCAACTGTGATTGCAAGTACTGAAAAGTACCGTTCAGTTTCCTGCCAGATTCCAGTTGTCTTTGGCATACTGCATTGCCTTGAAACTACTGGTGGCAACCATAGCTTTGGCAAAAACCTTGCAAAGTCTGTCAAGGTTCGCTTTGCCGAGTATCTCTTTGATGAAGCTGCCAGTATGGCTACGTTCTTGGATCCACGATTCAAGGCAACAGTTCATGATGCATCTAGCCATTTGATGTGGCTCAAGGATCTTGTGGCAAGGGAAGTTCTGGCAATTGAAGTGATACCAAATGAAGACTCAGTCAAGGTGCCATCAACATCGTGCCCTTCGATGGCATCCTGTGTGTGGAGTGCTTTTTGGCTCTGTGGTCATGAACAAGGAACAAATGCAGGCAGAAGCTGCCCCTAACAAAGAAGTAGCAGCTTATACAGAGGAGGTTCTACTGGAAAGGGGCAAAGACCCTTGTGGATGGTGGCAGTACACTGGCCGCTTCAAGTACAGTTAAAACTCGATTTAACGAAGTTGAGGGGAGCCGTGAATTATTTCGTTAAATCGAGAACTTCGTTAAATTGAATGAGGCATTTCTTGGGCACATAATTCAGTACATTCGATTACAGTAAAACCTCGTTAAAATGTACCCGCTTAAACAGTACTTTCGTTTTAAAAGTAGTAAAGTCAAGTCCCCGACTGAGCACCCATTGAACATAATGCATTTTGCATCCGCATAAACCGTACCAGCTTATCGCGGTCGTATCGGTTAGCACGTACCATTTTCACTTTTCGTCGCACTCGCGTGTGACGAATTCACGCCGGTAGCACCGACCCAAAGGACGGTTCGGCTAGCGGCGCAACAATCTTCCCTAAATACCGCCGACGGGACGGCAAGCCACACAGCTAATGACAAATTGGCGCCAAAGTTGGTAATCATACAACTAGCGCAATCTTTGGGGGTCCGTATGGTCATCGTCATGACCCCCCGCGCTACTTTCGAGTGGGTAGCGCCAACACCACGACCGGCGCCGCTAGCGCGTATGAAAAGAAACAACAAAAATTCTTACTCGACAAGAAAGGCCCGAGGGGACTACAAATTTATTTTCCGCCAAAGAAGTCGGTGATCTTTGCCTGCGTGCGCTTTGTGAGCAACGGCCGCACCGATTTCTCGTAGGTCTGAAGTGCGTCCAGCGCGTCTTCCGTCCCCTCGTGTGCGCCGGCAAAATGTCGCAGCAGATCGAGAGCATCCATCACCTGACCTGGTGTCGGCACGGGAGCTTCGGCACCTGCAGGGTCGTCGGCAGCGTCTTCAGCCGTCACTCCCTCCACGCTTCCTACAAGCCGCAACATATCGGCATCAGTCAAAACTTCCGTTGTGACTGCGTTTGCGTCGGCGTTCACGTAGTCTGAGAAACTTATGCCTGTGGGCACTTCATCCACTGAGCGAAGGTGTTCCCAGGCATCTTCATCCTCGTGCACGGCGCTCGCGCAGTCCGGACCAGCTTCGGCAGTTTCAGGGCCTAGTGTACCGAAACCGGCAGTCCTGAAGCAGCTGACAATTATCGACGGCCTCAATGCTCTCCAAGCCGCCGCCACCATCTCAACCGCCATAAAAATATCTATTTTCGTCTCGCGCTTCAGCGTTCTTTGAAGCGCGACAGCCAGCCGGGACTTGCCTTGAACTCGTTGTCGCCCAGCAAGCACGCGAAAGAGCGAGCTTTTTGTTGGAGCAGGTCTCCACTCACGGGAATAGTACTATTCTTCGCCCGCAAATCCATAAACCAGGCGAAGAGGGCCTCTTCCATTTTGCTTTGAGGAGTGGTCTTCAGCGTTTTTTTGCGCGAGATTCCCCGACGAAGTGGCGCGGAGGATATCTTTCCCTTTCAATATTGTGGAGAGAGTACTCGCTGGAATGCCATGTGATGCAGCCACGTCACATTTCTTCTGTCCACTTGTCACAGCACGAATTATGTCCGCTTTCTCGTCCAGGCAACACACAAACACACACCAAAAACACGCGAACTGCAACAGCGCCATCTATGAAATGTGGCACGAAACTTTTTTACTGCTGGCGCCATCTCGTGATGAGCTCGACTCAAAATTAAAACTCGTTTTGCGCCGCGCAGTTTGAAAAAAGCGACGGGATGAAGATGCTCTGCGCTGTTACCGCTGACTCGCAATCAATAAATTTTGGGGTGCTGTCTACAAAATAGACCAAAAATTAACACTTTTTCACCTTTATTTCTCGAAAAAAGGTTCGTTAAATCGGGACAGATCACGGAATCGGTTTCGTTATTTCGGGTTAGTCAAAGCATTGAACCCTATGGGCGTCTGAGGGGGAATTAGGATACCTTCGTTAAATCGGGTTTCGTTAAATCGAGTTTTGACTGTACCCCCATTTGAGCAAACTGTGCATGCGGCACCTGGCCATACGTGCTACTTCTGTGTCAAGCGAAAGAGCGTTTTCAGCTGCAGGGGGAGTTGTGTCTGCGTGTAGGGAACGTTTACTTGCCGAACATGTTGAGCAGCTGATCTTTCTCCATGACAATTTGAATTAGTCTTATCGCCCAAAAGTGCCCTTTTATGTCATGTTGGGTTAAACAAATTTTGCCTGATCTGTTTAACCTTGCTGCCAGGTGCGCAGAGTTGTTGTGCTCATCATTTATTTGGTTGTCCTGCAGTAGTCCTGTGTCAACTTGGTTCATTTTTTGAGTGCGACTGCAGTTTAGGCAGGGCGAGATCACATGCTTGCTAGTCAAAGGGTATACTACATGTCTGTGCAATTCTAGTTCGATTTTGTTTGCGAATACCATGTGCAATTCTGAAATAAACAAGAACAATGATTTTTTTCGCTTCCTTTCTCACTAAGAAAGTATTCGATATTCGAAGGCATTTTTTCTGCATATTCGTATTCGATTCGTATTCGATTCGTATTCGATTCGTATTTGAGAAATTCAATATTGCACACCCCTAGTTTTTGCGTTACACAGCATAGCACAAAAGTTTGTCAGATATTTCTTTCTCAAAACACTGACAACTGCACTTTTAAAATTACTAAGCACAGAAATGGAGACCTCGTCAGAAGTTTCCCAATGTGTCCATGCCACAACAATTAAAACTCAAGCTAGATGGTTTCAGGACACAAAGGGTGTCAACAAAGCACTTCTTTGTTAATGGCAATGTAATGCAGCAAGTGAACAAGGATATGCAATGACCCTACCTCTTGAGGAGCACATAAAGTGGCCCAACCAGCAGCGTGACCTCTTCGACTGACTTTCGGCTCTGGATCATTTCCAGCAGGATGAGGACGCGCTTCCACTGGGGAGACTCTGCTGGGTCCTGTTCTTCTGATGCATCCATGAGCCTGCCAGCAGGGCAAAGCAGGAACACGGATTTTTGTGAAAGCACTTGGGATTCAAAGACTACGATGCTGCTAGATGGAAGCACTGCAGCTATTGACGTTTCAAGATAAGCAAGGCAGTCGAGCCCACATACAACGGCTGCAGTTATAATGAACACTTGCTTATTACGAGTGAGAGTGATGCTAGCGTCAAAATATGCTTCTCTAATTACACTGAGTCTTCGCTGAAACAAACAAGCGTGGCTACAACACTGTGAGGGCAAACAAGGACGCTTACACAATGCACCACGAGCCCGAACTTCCACACGGTGTGGTTCCGCATTATTCATGGCACTCCTGCTAGCACGACTCGCCTATAACGTCGGCACTCTGGGCCCCTCTGCCGTATCAGGGCATAGGATTTATTTATGCACAGCGGCGCCCTCTACATGTGCCACTCAGTCGCTTCTGCTGCGGCCCCGTCATACACACAATTGTGTCGTCCTCTGCTCTGGCACCTATCTCTGCCATATACTTTTCCTTGCCCTCTCCCTTTCCTGAGCCTTCTTTCCAAATCTTTTTTTTCTTTCCATTTTTGGTAGCTATTTTACAGCCATTGTTATAAAAGGAAGTGGTGCCACAACCCCTAGCAGAGCGAAAGCCTTCTCAGGCTAACAGCTGGCCAGCAGAAAAGCCAACATAGCAACTCCCGTGCTCTGCAAGGAATGCATAAGATATCACCACCATCATCATCACTATCACCACAATCAACTTCAATACGCCCACTGCAAGGCAAAGTCCTCTCCCATGTCTTTCCAATTAACCCTGTCCTTTGCCATCCATAGCCGCCGTATCCCCACAAACTTCTTAATCACATCCGCCCATCTAGCTTTCTGCCGCCCCCTGCTACGCTTGCCTTCTCTTGGAATCCACTATGCTACCCTCAAGGACCAGCGGTTATCTTGCCTTCGCATTACATGCCCTGCCCAAGCCCGTTTCTTCCTCTTGATTTCGACTAGGATGTCATTAACACGCGTTTGTTCCCTCACCCACTCTGCCTGATTCCGGTCTCTTGACATCACACCTACCATTTTTCTTTCCATAGCTCACTGCAATGTCCTTAACTTAAGCTCAACTCTTTTCGTTAGCCTCCACGGTTCTGCCCCGTAGGTGAGTATCGGTAATATACAGCTGTTGCACACTTCTCTCTTGAGGGATACTGGTAAACTGGCATTTATGATCTGAGAGAACCCACCACATACTCTCCACCCCATTCTCATTTGTCTAATTATTCCCCTCTCATGGCCAAGATCAGCGGTCACTACCTGTTCTAAGTAAAATATGCTAGTTAGGAAACAAGAAGCTGAACCTTTGAACCTCCTTTTTATCCACAAGGTTTGCCTTGAACACATGCCGGCTCTAAGAAAAAGCAACTGTTTGCATGTAAATGTGTCAAACTTCTGCAACCTCAAATT
This sequence comes from Amblyomma americanum, assembly GCA_030143305.2. Taxonomy (NCBI): domain Eukaryota; kingdom Metazoa; phylum Arthropoda; class Arachnida; order Ixodida; family Ixodidae; genus Amblyomma; species Amblyomma americanum. Next base: position 8,438 of record JARKHS020016653.1, read on the forward strand.
TCTGGCATCCAAAAAGCTTGCTTGGCAGTCTGTATTATCTTTATTACTAAGCGACTAGTGGGCAGGAACTTGCATCCAACTACGTTTCAGCAGTACGCCAAGCTCATTTACTTTAACACAAGCATCAGTTTAATTCAAAATTGCCAATTCAATTCACAAGCAGAACCTGTGGTACCGAAGAAATGCACCTCCAAGCCAAACAAGAAACCGGCCCAGTCACCTCATTTTCTTGGCCTCCCGAACTGTCCGGGCTGGACTCTGCTGCGACACGCCAGTACGCTGCAGAGGTTCCACGAGAAGGCTTCCGAAGAAACACACCTGCAAGAACACGCACGAAACACTTGAACGTCACGAGTGCTACAAGGCAAAGGCGAGCTCTCTATACTTTAAAACAATGTTGGCGCTCGACTGCAGCATCGTGACTGTCACAAGGTGTAGGTGTCATCTCGTTCTCCCCTTCATCTGCGTTGTTTTCTGTGCATCTCCTCTATGACCAACTACTCCTACTGTACCTCCGAACTATCCCGCAGCAGCAATGCTGTCTAGATTCAATAAACAAAACACCAGGAAGTCCGAAGGCCAATTTCAGCAAGAATATTCTTTACCTGTAATGGAGCTAATGATGCATTTATCAACCACCAAACATCAGCTTACGAACACACCAAATCAACTCAGGTTTAACCAGGGCTAATTTGTAATTTCAGCACTTTACAGGAAAGCAGCTCTCCACAAAAATTTCGCTCAAGAACAGGAGCTAAAGACAAGTGCCGCAAAAAAAAAAAGCATTTCACAAAAACTTAATGCCGAATGTAGCAAGCAGATTTTCATGATGCCTTTGACTCTAGCCCCAGTCAAATTAGAAAATTCTATGTGGCATCCATACCTGTGAGTAACATGTGCAAGAAATTATGTTTATTTTTGCAAGCCTGCACCACACGTCCCAAATTTATGCCATTTATCAGAATGAAAGCTCCTCATAAGCTTGAATCCATTCACACCAGTACTGCAATATTAAAAATCGCCTTGCACAGAATAAAATTTCTTTTATAACCTGGAAAACTAGTTTTAAGCCAGTGCACTAGCAAAACAGTACCAGTCGGAGGTGCAAGCAGAAACGGTGCCTATATGATCAAACGTGCTGTGGAGATGCCTCATTTGACAGTTATGAATAAAATTTTAGCTGCCTCATAAGATGCTGCTGGAAATTTAAATATCCTACTGCATGTAAGAGACTGCAACTGCAGAACAGTACTCATTCCATAAGCGAAAGAGCCGAGATAAAATTTATCAAACTGTAGATACCTCATGGCAAATGCCATTGAGCTTGCTCATGCATCCTGACAACGAAAGGCTTTACAACTAAGGGCATGAGAGAGCTAGAGTCAACTGCTGCTAATCTGAACCCTCTAAGAGGACCAAAAGTTTTTTAAGATTAAATGTAGTTCGTGAAAAATCTTTTTTTTTAAGAGGACAGTTATCATTAGAGCCGAATATTTGCAAAAATGTTGTTTTTCCAATTTCTAGATTAGGCGAGTTTGAATTACCCAGCATCCACTGTAATGCTGCTGTAGAGCCTTGTTAATTTGAAGCCCGTCAGGACGCGACATATTCTAATTAGGTGGGTTTCAGAATTGTCGAAACCTGAAGGTAAACAAAGGAGGCAAGCACAAAATGTTGTCTAACCGCTGGTGGCACTGTTAGAGTCACTACGACTGCACACAACAAAGCTGCGGCTGAAGTTAAAACGAACAACTCTTCCTACATCGGGAGCTCATTTGGACTCATTAAGGTTGCCACATCACTGCCGGTTGCCCAAAATTTGGTCAGGCTGGTTTCGACATCTGAGGGATATTTTCGATGCTACCAGCGCACTTGAGGCCAGTGGCCAAGGTCAGATACGTCAGGTTAATGGCGCAGAGCAGCTTTAACTAAGGTGCATGCGCAAAACGGCAACTGTTGGTTAAAGAGAAGCAACAAGAAGAGTGTGTATGCAGTCTATCTCGACTATCCAGGCACTGCACAGCACAGCGTATTTTGTACCGATGAACTCGGTGCACCACACGAGGTGCAAGAGATGAAAACTATGCTCTTTATTGGTGCCGGCACCTAATGCCACCGAATGCTGATCAGGCACCGGTGAACCACAAAGGGTCGCCATGACCAGCACAATGTCACCGTGCTGCGCACCAGCGCTGCCACTACCTGCACAATGGTGTGGGTAGCACTGAAAAGTACAATACTAGACATCCCACCACTTAATGTGACCCTGCGCTCTACAATAAGCGGTATGACATTGTGCTACTGGCAGAACTCAGGTGCTACCAAGTCTGGGTGACGGCAAACTTGGCCGTTCCCACATAGCACCAGTCTTTGAATTAACTGAGCCAGAGCGAGCTGCTGGCTCAAATTATTTGGTAAAACTTAAATTACGATCTAACGAACCTTAGAAAGCTTTTAATTACCCGGGATCTCAAATTAATTGACACTGATTTATCGAGGTTTCAATGTATACTTCTGCGCCTGTGTGGCATAGTTGCACAGCAAAGAGAACCACGAAAGAATGCAAGAAAAAGCAAGAAAGTTTAGTGCAGCTGAGCAGATCTTGCATACCTTGCGCAGTGCTCTGCTGACAGCTGAGTGCTGAACAGCTGGCGGGGTGTCAAGGGCCAGGTCGACCAAGGTGTCCAGAAGCTTGGCCTGGTTTTCTTTGGGCAGCTTCTTCACCAAATCCTTGCTGACCTGCACATAACGGAATGCAGAAGTCTCACTGCGTGCAGAAGCACTTAACAAACTAGTCATTTTTTATATCTGCATAAGAGTAGCAACCAGGGATTCCTAATCATTTTAACCTCTCGGAACTCCATATTCCAAAAGATGCCAATAGACCCTTGTTTCTTGGATTAGATCTCTTCGTGCCTAAGATGCATGCAAAAAAGGGGCATGTAGATGCATGACCCGTCAAAAAAAATAAAAACATACTGACTAGCTGCCGAACGCTAGAACCTACTGTGAGTACCTATAGGCACGCATGAATTAATAGGTGCTCCTGCTGTGAAGAACTTAAAAGAGTATGATCAGTCCCCAAAACGAGATATGTAAAAGAAAGGGGCTGAAACATGCATAGATTCAGGTGCTCACGGAACCTAAAAAAGCACTCCAAGAAACCAAAAGGTTCTGCAGGACCCACTCTAAGGAGCCACGCTGCAGACTCGTGTCTTCTGACTAAAATAAAGAGCCCACAGGTGCAAAAAAAAAAACACCTGCTCAAAGATGAGCAGGTGTTTACCAAGAGGCAAGACTCACTGCTTGAAGCGCCACGGTGGCTACCGATTCAGTGCCCTCGCACGCTCTTGTGCTGTGCAGCGCTTTTTCCAGCACCTCCACTGCCCCCTCCGCATCGGCCAGCCGGGTTACCCGGGAGGTGGTGTACTTGGCAAAGCAGGCCCTGAGCAGAAGCGCCTGACTGGAGGGCAGCGGTGTCGCGGGTGCGACGTCACGGTCTTCTGGACCAAGGGTTGTCGAGATCAACTTCACAGCTGCTTCCAGGGCAGCCTGGAATTGGTGGAGGGTGGCAGTCAGTCATGCGCCCACGAAGCAAACAGCGAAAGGAGGCAGGTGCTTCTTGCGAGAAGAATGTGGTGCACCCTACCCCAATGCGGGGTCACTGTCACTTGTGATGTTGCAGTGCCATGCTCTACTTGAACACAGGGAGCCCGTGATTGAACACAGGGAGCTTGCGCACTTCAATTCAATTTTATTTACTTTGGGACATACATGTTTACAAAAGCGGGCGACAAAAGCATCTGGGCCCTTAGCAAGTTGCTGGTTAGGGGTCCAGGCAATAAGTGCACAAAATAGCGTACCTGGGCGCTAGTAACAAATAATTGTAAAACTTACTTGTTAGATCAGCAAGCCTGTTCCCACTTATTTAATCACTCTCCTTTTTGTGTCTTGAGGCAGTAAGCACTCATAGAGAAAAAATTACAATGTTTGTTCATATGTTCCATAAGCACAGCTTGTCGAAAGTTCACTCTCCAATGTCACGGGAAGTGCAAAGAAGATGATGAAGACCATGCAGCCAAGCCACATTTCATCACCAACGCTGGTCGCCTGCACACGAGACTCAAGCTTAGGCTGCTGGCATTCGTCAGTGGTTCCTGCCTACACTGCCTTGTGTGCTAGTCCCTTCTCCCCCGTCAATAAGTCCCCTCTTCAGAAGTTGCATCACGTCAAAAAAAAAGTCCATTTAGCGGGAAAAGGAGAGTGGCAGCCATCTTGCCAACAAATAATACAGATGCACACAAAACACACAGAGTTGCTCAATGACAATCTCACTGTATCAGTATCATACATATGCTACACTTACTTCAAGCATGCTCAAAACAGAGCAATGTATCCACTAATGATTTTCTTATACTGAACATTAAACTCTTTTTCCACCAGGCTAATAAACTGCCAAGTAAAGATAGACAATGCTGCTTTCTGAATAGTTCCTGAACTGCATTTGCCATTAAACTCAATTCACACAGCCCTTCAACAGTTCTAAGTATTCGAAGCTTCAATACATTTCAAAATTTAAAATATCCCTGTTCGTACCACCTTGCAGCCAAATGTTGCGGCATTTACAGCAACTCGCAGCTGTAACGTCCATTAAAAGAGTATAGACAACTCATTTTGGTGGCATGTTGTCTTCTTCGCAGTGATGTGTAGGACGTTACTATAGATGGATCACCACGTGGTATTTCCGTACCACAGCTAAATAATTTATAACATAATTTTCCTCCCATGCTGTCTTGGTTTGAGTTTCTGCAGCTCTGCGATGTCAAAGTTTCACATGCGTAAGGCATGAAAAAAATGCAAGATAACTGCTGCTGCTTCATGCGATGTCATTCCAGCTTTCGAGGTAGACTGGTAGACTGGCTTTAAACGTAGTGAATTAAAATGACGAAGCAGCGATTAAATCGCATTTTTTGTGATGCCTTGTGTGAACTGAAACTGGAAGTTGGCATCGTTCGGCCACTGAAAATGAAACTAAAACAGCATGAGAGAGAAATGAGATTAAAAATTATTTAGCGGTTGTAGGTGAATGCCATGTGGTACTGCACATATGCTAATGCCTTACGCATTATTAGAAAGAAAACACACATCCAAAACTTAGCTGTCTATGCACCTTTAATTCACTAAATTAACCAACACAAGCAGGCAAGTCATTTGTTCTGACCGCCAAAATGAACCAAAGGCAACCTGCACCCACATCCCGTAAGCTGCACTGTCGGTGGTGGTGCGAATGGCGAAAACTGCTTTACAGCGAGCTTTGTAGCAGAAAAAAATGTCAATACGAAGCAGCTTCCTAGTGTTTTGCAAGAACCTAATGCTGAGAATGCAAAATTATACCCTTAAGGGGGGACGCGGGTCTTGAAATCGCGAAAAATGGTCAAAAATGGCAATTTTCAAAAATTGCGATTTTGAAGTCTTTAATGTCCCAACTATGCCTCTACAAAATATTTTAGCTGAATTCCAACTCAAAGTATGAAAAAAACGGCAATTTAGAAACGTCGGTGAGCCGAAATTGAACGCCAAGCGCGAAGGTTTGCCCCATTTTCAAGCTGCCGTAGCTCCGCGCGACGCGAACCGATCGGCGCCATCTTGGTCTCGTTTGAAAGCTGGTTTCCCGCTCTCCAATTTGGCGCCTTACGGCAAGCTGTAGACCCTCGCACAGCGGAGCTATCAGCACCCGTTCGCAAGGGGGGAAAGCGTCGCGAGACGGCCGCCGATTGGGTAAAACGGGCGCTCCTCGAGGCGCAGCCCTCTGATTGGCCGTGACGCATGCTTTGCCCCCCCGCGGCCGCGTTGTTCGGCTCCTTCCCGTCGTCTGCTTTCGCCTGCACGCCCGTCATTTTTCGCGCTCCTCTTTGTTTCCTAGTATTTTTCGTTCTGCCGTTTTCCTTATCGTTATTGTAGACATTTTGGCTATTGAATCGCTTCTTTTAGCCCCGAATTTCGTGCTTTTGCGTGTATTTGCCTGCCTGGTGTCTGTTCCGTGTGTCACGATGGCCCGAGACGCGCGCTTGAAAGCAAGCACGCGAAAAGCAGTCGGCAAAAAGAGACGCGCATGGAATAAGTAGAGCGCTGCATCGTCGAGAACTGCAGCTTCGGTGATGCCGCAAGCTGCTGTACCCTCGGTGCATGCGGCTGGACTGAGCTCGCCAACAACAGCTTCGCCGGTGGACGCGGCTGAACAAACCCTGTTGACGCCAGCATCGCCGGTGGACGCGGCTGGACAATGCCGATCGCCGTCAACTTCGGTGTTACCACAAGTCTCTGCAGTGCCGGTGGATGTGCCTGGACTAAGCCCGTGGAAAATATCGACTTTTGATACGCTGCAAGCCGCTTCGAATTCCGTGTCGTCGGAAGCGGCCGAGCCGGCTGACCTAAGCCTAACGTCGACTTCGGCGTTTGCGCACGCCGCTTCGTGCCGACGGACGCGGCTGAACCGAGCTCGCGTGCTCAACGCTTCGACAAGCACGCGCAGCGCGGACCTTGGCAGCGCGCCAAGCCGCTGCCGCCGCTGATAACATCATTTGTTTTTTTTTTAATATATATATATTTTGAGGAGAGCTCGGGGGGGGGGGGGGGGGGGGGGGGAGCTCGGCGAACTTGGCAGAGCGCCAAGACGTTGTGCGCTCTAAGCTGAAGCTTGAACATTCGCATTAGACACTCCTCACTGTCCTGTTTTTAACCTCGCAAGAAGCAGTTTCTCGCTTCAACCAAGGAATGGCAACAACCAGCAGAGCTGTTGCAGCACAGCTTGGTTACAGGCCTGGGAGCTGCCTCATTGGTAGGAGCCTTGAAAAAGATAAACAGAGGCTGTGCAGGTCTGATAAGGGTCACACCAATGCTGAAAAGGTGAAGAAGAGGATGGCCAAGAAGCACAAGCCTGACAGCACCCAGGACTACTGCCCAGGACTTTTGTGAATGTGTGGCAGATTCAAAGAATATAGCAAGTGATTTTCGGAGCTTTTTTTTGTCAAGTGCCAATGCAATACAGAGGTTTTCATAATCTTTACATGAACAGATTTCTGTAAATTTGGTGTTATTTTGTTCAGCAATGACTGGGCAGCATGCTAAAGCATTAAATTTTTCCATATGATCAGTAAACAAAAATGGCAGAGTAAGCAAAACTTTGAATGCAATTTTCTCAGCTTTGCTTTTTCGATCAAATGCCTTTGCCTTACGGAACTTTTCATAATGTTTGCATCGACTGATTTTATTGAAGTAGGTATCATTTTTTTCAGCAACACCTCAGCTACATCCTAAAGCTTTTCAATTTTCATTAAACCGAATAGACTAGCAATTAGGTCAGATCTAAGCTAATTACTCCCACATTGTTTTTTTTTCTCCTACTTTGTTATTCATTCATGACCTATGTGATGACTTTTTAAAAATTTCTTTAGCTTTAGGATGTGCAATGGGCCCTTAAGAATGACAGCATTACTTTAAAACTAGTTTTTTTAATTAAGAAATCACCATAATGGCCCGTAAGAAAAGACCTAAGTGGCATAAATTATTTTGCCATATCTTCATTTCTAGATGAGATATATAAAATCTGAATATATATTTGGGATTAGCATTCAAAGGTATATCTGCATGCCAATTTTCAGGAAGATATGTTAAGAAATAAAAAAAAAGTTTTCAAGACCCTCATCCCCCCTTAAATGTGAAGGTATCTATTCACCACAAGCACAGATACCCGAGTGCCTCACTTCTGCTGCAGTATACTGTGTAATGTCAGCACCAGGCTAAGGAATCTCCAGGTAGTCAAAATTTATCCGGAGTTCTACACTGCGGTGCTTCTCAGTGCTCGGGTGGAGCTTCGGGACATTACCTACTCTCACCAGGCCAGAAATACGCAAAACAGGCAGCTCAGGCACACAGATAAAAATTGACAAAAAAATCTGATACTCGAAATGATTTTGCCTGCATGTTCTAAAAGACCAAACACTGCGACACTTCCGAGTGGCATTTACTGCACCTTGCTGCATACAATTGATTTGTACATTAAACTGCAAAAGGAGGCATGCCATTTGCTTTGACTGGCGATATGAATGGAAGGCAACTCACACCTATGTCTTGTAAACTACTATCAGTCCCATCATGACGTGCAGAAAATTACTACTGCACCCTTATCTCTCAACGCAACCTATGAAAACTATTTTTGAGACAAGGAAGGAAGAACGCAATGAGCAAGCTCAACCAATCTCAAAAGAAAGCTGACAAAGCAAAGCTCTCTTACTTTCCGTTCTGAAACACTTCGCTACACAAAAGACATTACATCAGCGTTAACACACGTGGCACAACCAAAAGCCCTAGAAGCAAAATAACTAAAAAAATAACACTGCAGCGATGGCCTTGACCATTTGCTTAGTGTGGAGGAGGTGCAGGGTTCGGTACCCAGTGCCACTACCCATCGGTTTTCTAGCAGATGCAAGTTTCTCCTTGGCGTGGTGCTCAGCTTTCTCTGGGGTGAAATCTTAGGGAAAAAAAAAGCCCGGTCTTTGGCCCCCACGTCGTGCAGACCAAAAACATGCCAGCCACTGTGCACCTTCGTCGCACTGGCCTTCTGCCACCAAAATCAAAGCCCCCCGTCGTCATCATCGAAAGTCCACCCACCTTGGAGTCAATGTGTGCCACCAGCTGGAGTATGCCGTTCTGCATCGCCACAGGAACCTGAGGGTGGTTCAAAAGCACCAGGAGCGTGTTCTGCTTCTTCAGGCCATGACTCCAGGTGCCTATCAGCTCCAGCAGCTTCCTGCATGCAGGCACGACACAGAGCAAGGCTTTTCAGACACTTCGTGCACCGTCATTGTTCATAAGCGATCGTCAATTTTTCAACAGCTCCAGTCGGGGACTGCGGAAGCACTGTGCCGTCATGGAACTAATCAACGCCTTGCTGGTTTGACATATATACTCGTGTAAGGGCTGCGTCAGTGCAAGGGCAGAAACCACAGCTTGCCAGCCGACAATTTAAAAAGAAATAAAGTCAGCCAAAAGAATTCCATTTTGCGCATGTGTCATTTACACACATGGTGCATTCCACTCGGAGCGAACAGACGGTGAAACCTGCCTACGACGCTCGGTACAACCAGTGCGATCATGCTGATGACGTGTTGTTTCGTCAGACTGCCTCACTTTCTACTTGTGAGCAAGGCGTTACACCAAAAGTGGTAGAACGTTATTGGTATTATCTCTAGCTGCACAAAAGTCAGAACAGGGTGCACCCATTGCCGTACTTCCCTGCAATGACATGCTGCCCGCCTGGCTCAGACGCTGCCGGTTCGGCATGCTTCGCATAGAAGTCACAGCGAAGATGCTTTGAAACTAGTCGCCGTTTATCACAAAAAGGCATAACCATGCTACCAGTTAAGCACCACACAATAATCTCACATTAAAATGAAGGTACCACTGATGTTTTTCATGCCTTCGCCAGTAAAGCGATCAGAAAAGCAACCCAGGTAAGGCCAGCTCGCACCAATGGCTCCAGATCGCACAAGTGAAGCATTGCATCGAACCTTTAGCCAAACCATCATTACTCTCGGTAAAGTACTATGCCCCAACAGTTGTATGCACATATCTCTGCCAAGGAAGGGAAGGGAACTTTGGCCAAAAAAGTGGCCTACCAGCTTCTTACTTTAGGTGGCTCATGCTGGCTATCAAGCAATATAGCATGCCCATACCTTTAATTAATGCATTATGTATTGTGTATTAGCCCGCCGCGGTGGCTCAGTGGTTAGGGTGCTCGGCTACTGAACCGGAGTTCCCGGGTTCGAACCCGGCCACGGCGGATGCGTTTTTATGGAGGAAAAACGCTAAGGCGCCCGTGAGCTGTGCGATGTCAGTGCTGTCAGTGCACGTTAAAGATCCCCAGGTGGTCGAAATTATTCCGGAGCCCTCCACTACGGCACCTCTCTCTTCCTCTCTTCTTTCACTCCCTCCTTTATCCCTGGCCGATATATGAGACAGATACTGCGCGACTTCCTTTCCCCAAAAACCAATTAAAAAAAAAGTATTTAAAAGATTAACCACGGAAGTTCTAATATGTCATAAAAAAACGTGCCACCACATAAACAGGGAACGGGTTCCATGTAACGGCCGCACACCATCAAAATCGCAATGATAAAGAGCAGTCCTTACACGAATGCATACTGTACTTTTTACCTTTCAAGTTTCTTTACATTCTGGCACCTTCTTTGCATTTCAGTTTGATCATACTTCAGCACAATGCAACTGCAGGGACCCTAAAGACAAGCATTGTAACAAGCTACCGTATAAACTCAGGTAAGGGCCGCACTTTTTATTTAAATTTGGGAGTGAATTTTGTAGATACGGCTCATACACGAATTAAAAAAAAAAGTATAGCCATATTTTTCTCTCAATTATATAGTTCAAAACTGAGGGTGTGGCCCATACATGGGTGCAGCCCTTACATGAGATTATAAGGTATATATTTGCGGATCATCATTCTAAGAAACTGGTCACTCTGCAAAGGAACAATGGTTCACAGGCCAGAAAACAAATTTCACATCAAAGACAAGTGCCAAATTAGCAAAAAAAAAACAAATGCTGCTTCACAAAAATGTGCTGGTTAAACCGTCCCTTCCAATAAAAACATTTCCCCAACTTCATCAATTTAACTCAACTTGAGGTAGGCATGATGCTTACGTAGCATTGCTCATCACAATATTAAAATTAAAAGAACATGATGTGAAGGTGATGTCCCTTTACTGGCTGCAATTTAATGTAACGAAATTCTACCAAATTCTTGTCGGGTAATGGAGCAAGCAACCAATACGTTTTTTTGGGGGGTGGCGAGCACCACCCCTGATGAACCTGAAACACCAGCATTGGGGTTAGCAAGCACGTACTCCGTGTCAGCAGCCACTTCTGCAGCATGCTGGTCGATCTCATTGAAAAGAAGATGGGGCCCGCTGCGCCCCTTGTGAGACGAGTTCAGTGCCGCCTGTGCCAGGCTGACAGCCAGCTCTCGGATCCCTTGTACTGGCGACAGTAGTGACAGCACGATGGACAGAAACACTGCACATGCGGACAAAAAAAAAACAGAGTTGTAACTCTCACTGGTGGTGCTCATAGTCTACTATGCTCAGCTGCCATTCTGTGCTAGATAAGGTAACATGGTGTGGGAACGCAGGATGGCATCAAACATTTTTATTAAACAGCGTGCGCTAACAGGACGTACACAGGAAACTGATTTCATGCAAATTCATGCAAATATATATTTTTTTTTTGCCGCTGTTTGAAGTTGTTTGCCTCTGTCATTCATTTCGCACACCCTCACCCCAGCAGATATAAAAGAGCGTCTGGCATCCTTTCCTGTCATTAAAGTTGGAAGTTGCGCTTCTTTCCTCTGTCTCCAAGTTTCCTGTGTACGTCCTGTTAGCGCACGCTGTTTAATAGAGATGTACCAACTAGCCCGTCAGAAAGCTCTACTACAAACATTTTTAGCTTCAAAAATCGAAAAAAAGAGTAAATAAATGAAGAAGAAGCAATAGTGACCAACGAACAAAGAGAATAAGCCTCTGCATTATGTGTTCTCCATATCTATCCACAATTCCTGATTATATTTTATTTCAGCAGAGTTGACTACCAATGTCTTCCTTTCTGCAGAATATTTCTGCCAGACTTCTTGTGCACCATACAATGCACTGCTTCTGACACCCTCACTATGTAACTTCTTGCAAAAGTACCGATCAATGACTTTCGCTGTTTGGCCCTGCGCATCACGAAAGTTAAAAGGTCTGCACTGCATCCAGCCACCACTTTTTCATTTTTCTGTGTATATTTTACTGTGCGCAACATTCTTTTTTTCAGTCACAAACCACCTATTACAACAAGCTCCTCCAACCACTGAGTGTATCCCTTAACACTCCCATGATTCCGCTCCCTTTTCATGATTCAAACATGCTTCCTTTCTTTTTTCTAGCTGCACAGGCCACCATACCCACCAAGATTCTGTTCGGCCAAGATCCACTTGATGTCCTCCTCGCCTGTCTCCAGCAGCTGGACCGAAACAGCGAGAGCCAGAGACTGAAGCCTCTCCTTCGGGAGGGAGGGTGACGCCCCCTGGCAGCCGATGCTGGCAACGGCACAACAGCTGGCATCCAGGTGCAACAGCCACAGGCCACTCAGGAAGTGCACCTGGCGTTTCAGGCTCGGACAGTGCACCTGGGGAAAGCAGGAAATTGAAACAGAACAACGGGCTTAGCCGAAAATGGCAGAGGAGTGCAAATATGTTCTCAGTTCAAACAAACGAAAGTCAAATATTAATGACAAACTAAATGACTCAGTTCAGCTTTTGGACATATGGAATAACTATTTTCAGCTTAGAACAATCATGAATGCCAGCGTGGCCTTCAAGCAACATACCTGTTTCTTCGTTCAATCATTCATTTAAAGTAATGATTTATTGTAAAAACTGGAATATAGGTCGAACTTTTTTTCAAAAAATCATGGCGAAAAGTAGACCCCCGCCTTATATACCGGTCATTGGCAGAAAAACTACGGAACTCTTGCAACAATGGGCGGCTGAAGTCAACAGCCTCCATCACCATCGCCATGAGCAGCAGCGTGGCGCGGTACCTCCATTTTGCGTTTCCGTTGTTGCAAAGCTATTTTGGTTAAAGGCTGCTTGTTCACATTTTGTTTCAAAATGAGCGGAACCCGACGGCAATGCACTGTCGCCTTCAAGAAAAACGCAACTGGGTACGTGGAAGCTCACGGCAACCTGGTGGCACAGAGCAAATTTGGAGTATATCTGAAAAGAGCATTCGGTACTGGTGGAGGCAGAAGCTGCGTATTACAACTTGCAGCAAACAGAAGAAAACACCATTCCGTGGGCTGACCGTAGCATATCCAGAATTGGAAGGAAAGGTTGCGGAGTTCGTCCGGGAGCTGCATGCAAGGTCGCTGCCTGTGACTGCCGAATGCATCCGCATGAAAGCGGCAGAGATCACGGCACGGAGGGGTGAAAGAAGCCAGAGTATGTGCATGTGTACACATGCGCATACCTCGTTTGTTTTCGCCGCTCCGTGCCGTGATGATAAGGTGCTGACAAACACACGGGTCGAAGAGCGCGCGATACTATTAAAAAATTGGCCGGGTGTACATATGAGCAGCATTTAAATGAAAATAAATGCCGTCACCATTATGCAACCTGTTGAGCTGCATTTGTTTCAAGGTAAGGATGACTTTCAGTACTTTTTCCATTGAAAAAGATTTTTTTCGTTTTCAGAATTGGTTAGTTGGGGGGTCGACCTATATTAAGGTCCGACCTATAGTCTGGTTTTTATGGTACATATGTATTTTTATCTGTTTATTTATTTACCCTCAGAGACGTTGCATTGCCGAGGAAAATGGAATACATCATAAGTACCCCACTTCCCTTATCAGAAGTCATCAAACCCATGACACTGTCAGTGTAAACCTGCGTCAAGGGATGGTGCTTTTCCTTTTTCTTTCCTTGGAGAAAACATTCTATGTGCAAAAAATAGGGGCATTGCAATCGTATGCAGAATCTACACACCATGAGTGGTGAACCCAGTTGTGCTTACGGCACAAAATGCCCTACCCCCCCCCCCCCTCCCCCTTTCCAAAAAAAAAAAAAAGATAGAGGGAGAAAGGCAAAGGCATCAGAATGACCTAATTGCATCACATTACAAGAAGCATTGCCAACACTGAAACAGCGAAATTCTCGGTTCAGTGAACTACAGTTAACTCCTCTTGAAACAAACTCAGTTAAGACAAATTCTCAGATGAGGTGAATCTGTGACCATCTGGTTGGTTTCCCATAGGATCCAATGTAAAAGAAATCCACATAAGACGAACTGTTGTGCATGTCCTTCAGTTAAATAAAAATAAAGTTTCACAGCAACCGCGAACCACAACGATGCTGCGCAACAGTACTCACGGAATGTCCGCGCAAAACCTCCTAGGAACGAAAAAAAAATGTTGCCACACCAAAAAGCGCAACTCTACAAGGTAGGCTCTATGCAGTACCTTCACTCCTGCCCGAGCACGGCGCAGGGATCTGATACGGCCAGAGCTCGGCATCGCGCGGGCCACATGCCGCACGTTGCCTCCCTACTGACTAAAAGGCGTGTAGGTACGAAGTGGAGCTGCTCATATTCAGGGCTGAAGCAGTTCAAAGCTGAAGTTTCAACTGGTGCAGAGTCGCAACGCACATTATCGAGGTGCTGAGACAGCCAGATACTATCGGCACCACCTGCGCATTGCCTCAGCCGGATAGTAAGACAGGTGGTGCGCCTGCTCATAAAATTGGTAACTGTACCACTAGGGAAGAAGTGAGATGCGAGACACATGTGCATGCCTACTTACGCAGTTAGGCTTTTGGTTGCTCAGAGCTAGAGGGAAAGCAAAAAATAGAAAAAGGGCAAAATATCGGTAGCTGCTGAAGAGAGAGGAAGAGATGCTGCAGAAATAAAACTAGACTGGTGCCGTTTTCAAGTACAATAACGTGAGCTTGTGTCATGCCCTCACTCATCTGTTCACTTCATCCCACAATAAATGTTCCATTTGCAATTGTCCTCTCATTGTATGGCCATTTCTTTCTATCTTTCATTTAACATATATTTGGATACACTTTGCATGCGCACATATAGTTTTTATAGTGGCACATCTGTTAAGATGAACTTCTGATAAGACCCCAGGCCATAGTTAGAAGATAGAACAGCAAAATTCTCCTTTCAGGTAAGGGCCGAAATCTTTCAAAATGGTGAGAAAAAAAATGTGGTCCTTACCCGTATATGTATATACAGTACTTCCAACTCCCTCTTAGCTAGCTGTACAATATAATGCAACAAATTTTCCCACAAATGAACAATTTCTAAAATAGGGGTTCTGCTTAAAAGACTCATTCGCAAAACGAAACTAGCCTGAGAGCTTATCCTGCAATACAGTAAAAGCTCGTAAATTCAAACTTGAAGGGGACCGGAAAATTGTTCGAATTAAGCGAAGTTCAAATTATCGAATGGGCACTAGAATGAGCGGTCATAGCACCCCGCCGGGCGGGAAGAACCCGAAGCAGTCAAATTTAGACTCGTTATCGTGAGCCAGGCGCTACTACACGTTTGTGGTGGGGGATTCTGAGAAATAAATTTATCCGGTCCTAATGGCAAATGAAATAAATTGATCGGCCAGTTATGCGCCAGAAACAAGTACTGGAATGCATTCGCGTGAGCAGCGAGCTTTAGTGCTGGAATATATGACACTATTTATGCTCCAAGACATGTTGATTTACAGGGAAGGGTTGTCAAAATTAAAAGTAATCAGCGAAGTGCATTTGCTTGCGCTTCTTCTGCCGAGACTCCACCAGCATCATCTGCAGCTTGTTCAAAGCTCCCGCTCAACCTCAGAGTTTTCATTGACAGAGAAGTGGCATGCTGCAACATTGGGCGCAGACACTACTTCACAAGCACTTGGCGGTGGCATAGTCTCATCGCTGCCGTCGGACTCACCACTCTCGGCTGTGTTCACCGCACGCGAGCCCTGCGACGTCTGCTCGGAGCATGCAGCCTCAATTACATCGGCATCACTCAAGGGCTCCAACGTCTCCACGCCGCTGTCCATGTATCTCGCAGCACCAACAAAAAGCATGACTGCGGAAGCCAAGCCGCGTTGTGTACCCCACGTGATCGCCACACAGTGACTGCGACACAACGAAAACGTGGAACAGCTTGCGCCGAAGCATCAGCGGCGCGGGCGAGTGCTCCAGCAGCGAAAACAAGCTACGGCACGAACCGTAACGCAGGCTCCGTGAGCCTCGTGCACTCAGCTCTTTTTTCTTTTCCATTGTTTTACATATCTGGTAAATTTGGAGCATGTCTCACTCACTATGGGTCAACTTCTATCTACGAGGAGCGGTGCCAGCCAGTGGCTCCTATTTCAAATTAACCGTAGCGGGTGCTGACTTGTTCGAATTATCGGGACTTTTTTCTCCCATTTAAATATACAGGGCCGTGCCGGGACCTGGGTGTCAGCTCGAATTAACCGTAAGTTCGAATTAATGGAGTTTGAATTAACGAGCTTTTACTGTACAACTGTTAACAAATTCTTCACACTCTAAGATTTGGAATACGTTTGAATTGCGACTGAAATTTCACATCCGTTACAACTTGCCGCTCGACTTTTCGGAATGCCATCAAGCTCACCTGAACGTTGCCCCAGCAATCAAGAGGGCGCAATTCTAAATCCTATTTGAACTACAAAGCTTCAAGAATTGGTTTAAATCATACTCTTTAACATCAGATTAGATGACCAGACTAACACGATTCCCATGGGATGACACACAGCTCACTAACTGCACATTGCGAGCCTTTTTTTTTATTCTGCAACGCCTCCATTCTTTCATTTGTGTGAACTGCCATACACGACCTGAGGTGACACACGCACGCACGCACGCAAGGAAGAAGGCTAGGAATGCACCTTGAAGAACTTCCGCATCAGCTGCCGAAACTGTGATCGGCTGCTGCCCTTGCTGACCGAGTGCTCCGCGACTGTACCAAATATGTTGGCAAGAAGGTCCAAAGTAGCGCAGATGGCATCGTCTTGTTGCCTTAGAATCCACATGGGGCTTTCTGCAAGGTTTCAAATAAAAATGGTGCAGCGCACGTCATACACAAAAGTTAGCAGTAACTAACAAACACTTGCGCACCAAAGCAGAGGGAGCAGCTGCGCAGCAGTACACTTGTTTTCGATCACTGCAATAAGACATGCAGCACACACGCAAGCAGGAGTTGCAAAGGATAGCTGAACATGCAAAGCTTTGTGTTCAGCGTGTGCTGCTGTGGTTGTTTCCCGATGTTTGCTTTTCATCTATTAAAGTTTCATCTAATAAAGCTCCAGAAATCGCTTATCTTTCACCACAGAGGAGGACAAGAATAAAGAAACCTTAAAGGCAACCTGCTCAATCGCACAGCGTGGCCCGCACGAGGGGAACACGAAACTATTCCAACTATGTGGCATAGTTGACGTGGTATATCAAGATATGACCAGGGTGGCAAGAGATCTTGGAAATAGCTCTACTCACAACTGAATTTCATGCGGCATAGTCGCATGTCTGATGTGAGCGCGACAGCAGGTGCGACACAAGCGGACAGCCCTGTCTGTGAGAATAGTCCGACCCTTCAGGTAGTTTCAGTTTCACCTTTCTGAGCTCTGTGCCAGCCCACATCCCGGTGAGCACCCTTTCGGATGCTGACTGGCGTCGCTGGTGTTCCCCCCATCCTCCCCACTGCTTTTTTTTCCTCACCGCTTTGGTGCCGCCAAGCCATTTCCTACGCTTCCATCCGCATGGTTCTGTTCTTTCAGTGCGCCGAATCTGCATACTTGTCATGTGCTGTTCACTATTCGTGCGCTGAAGTCTCCTCAGAGGCAACAGCGCAGCTTGTGAGGGGTAAGACACGGTGGCTCTTAAAATTTTGCAGCTTACCGTCCCGGTTAGCTCAGTTGGTAGAGCGACTGCTCCGGTGAAGCGGTGGTCTCGGGCTTGAACCCCGGACCAGGACGAATTGTTCTTTAACTACGAAGTTTCTGAGAAAGCTGTTTAGCTTTCCTTTATAGCCGTAAGGCTGCACTTGGGTGGATGGCAATGAGCAATTACTCCCATATTACAATTTACTCCACCTTGGAGGATTCCCCTTAAACATTTGACCAGTTCTGCTTCAATGCTCCCTACAGTATGTACGCAATAAAACACTGATGAAGACATGAAAAGTAGTCACTGCCGCGCTGTTTTTATCCTAAAATCAGGCAACAATTGCCCAGATATTTCACCAAAGAAATTCAATGTGACGCATGCAATTGACAGTTTTTTCCATCCAATAATTCGAATTTTCGGATGATTCGAATATTTTCTCCAGTCCCTTGAAGTTCAAATTAACAAGGTTTTTCTTGCATTCGCACACCTCTACTAATTATGGCTGCGCTACGCAATACCAAGACGCAAAACAGTGACATGAGGTGCAACCCGAGACTATGCAGCTTTGAGGAGTGCCTTTCTTTTTTTCATATCTGTAAAGACAAATTGTACAACACGAGGCAGAACAACCGGCAGGGCATTCCCACCTTCCAAGGCAGCTACAGGTTCCACTCTGCTGATGACGGCACCCAGGCCGGCGACGACCGTGGCAAGAGGGACACGTCCTTCTCGGAGTGCAGCTGCAGTGGACTCGTACTCTCCACAAGCTGTCTTTTCGGCTAGGAGCCGCTGGTAAAACAGCAGGGCTTTCCGAAAGACTTCAGCGTCCTTGGTCAAAGAAGCCAGGGCGTCCAGGAGAGTGCCACAGATGCATCTAAGTTGCGCAGAGGCATAGTTACTGCTGGGGAAGCACGCCTCTTCCAGCATCTTTACCTGGGGAAAAAAAAAAAAAGACGAAATTCATAACCTGAATGTATCAAAGAATGGTCTCCCCACACCAGCAGAAGAAATACCCATGCTCCTTGCCGACAAATGACGGTGTCAGGATGCATTCAAGAGCCAACAGTAAGATCCACTAAGTGTCCAACGCGTGCGCCTAACCTAAAAGGGCTTTTTTTTAGTTGCGTGGTACTGTGTGCCCCCATCGAGACACACTGAGTGGGATCAGTCCAATGTATCTTTGGATGTTTTTAACGTTCAGCATAAATGAGAGGGGTGATCCCATCACTCGCACAGCTGTTATTGCATGATCCACACTTGCAGGAATGTCGAATGAAGCCCAAAAGAGGTAAGGCTGATGTATAATGACAACAAAGGTTGGTTTATGATGTTTAACTTCCCAAAGTGGCTCAGACTATAAGGGACACCGCAGTGGAAGGCTTCGGATAATTTTGACCATCTGGAGTTCTTTAATGCGCACTGACATCCCACGGTACACGGGCCTCAAGCAGTCTGCTTCCATCGAAATACGACAGCGGCAGCCAGGATTGAACCCACATCTTTTGGGTCAGCAGCTGAGCACCACAACCACTAAGCCACCGTGGCAACTTTAATGACAAAAAAGGATGGCTTATATCATTAGTGAAATAATAATAATAATAATAATAATAATAATAATAATAACAACAGTCATGATCATTTTCGCCACTGAGTACAGAGGAGCGAAAATAGGTGGCTGGAGAAAAACCTGCTCTATCGGCAGCTTGACAGCACTCCAGCCACCTTTACATCGGGAGCAATAGCGAGGCATACAGTGCACATCTGAAACACCATTGTCTTTTTTGTTGGTTTTTTTTCACAGGCCTTTCTTGAAGTACAACTGCGCTTGCAAAACGAAATGGAAAACGAAAGTAAAGGATTCATTGTTATACATGTGCACAACACAGGGATGATGAAATAATGCTGAAAGACTGAAACAGAAGGGGAAAACGGACATGAAAAACAAAATAAACATGGTTCACCCCACAAAAAGGTTGGCGATGTGTCTACGCGGGATTGAAATGACATCCACGCTCTGGAAGTCGAGATCATTTAATATGGATGTCTCCTGTCTAGAAAGCAGGAGGTAAGTAGCTGTCAGTGGCGTCAGAACTGTAAACCTAAGTGGTCAAGTCGAGTCCCATGGGCAACATTTCAGCACATCTTGTAAATCATCTGTGTGATACATGCAACACTTCACTGTGATTTTCCGCTTGAAAATTCGTCATGTGGTTTGAGATTACGGTGACCGTTGATGTTATACCAGCATGCAGCTGGCTGTAATTTGGAGGCAACACCAAGGCTGCCAGACAACCAGGCCTGCACTCTACCATTCGTTCTGGAAGCAGCTAGTGGCAAGCTGCACTTGAACTGACGCTGCATGCTGGCGGCAACATCGCAGAACTCCATGAAACTAGTGCAGCGAAAGCAAAGAGACCTTACGCTGTCAGAGTGTTCTCGGATATGAGGCCACACGTTTGTTGTTACGCCTGGCATTGCACGCCGTCAGAGGTAAGCAAGCGACTATGCAGCATGGAATACAGGTTTGAGTAAAGCTATTTCGATGATCTCCTGCTGCACCATTCATACCTGGACACAGCCTCCCTTCGGAAGCCTGTTTGAATTAACCGGCGTGAGATCCATAGCGACTGAATTAGCGAGCATCCGACACTATGGACTTACATGGGCACTTGCTGGGACCGAGCCGTCAGTTTGAATCATCCGGATTTACGAATTAACGGAGGCCAAATCAACGAGCTTTTACTGTACTTGGGGAAAAAAAAATTGTTAGCTCACCACAGCAAGAGGTTGGTCAATCTTTCCAGCAGCCTCGGCAAGATCAGCGAGAAGCAACTCTGCGATGGTGTCCACATCCTCAGTCACCAATTCGGCCGTTATCTTTCCTATAACAAGAGTCAGAAATGACATGGCAGCTGCAGCTTCCTTGGAAGTGATCCTTCTCTGAATGAAGGAACAATGTTCTTGAGCTTGCACAGCAAAACAGAGGGCAACTAAAACGAGCACAAACAGAAGCGGCGGTGTCGTGTCACATGGGCATTTCCTTCCTTCTGTTACTTTTTGTGTTGCCTCCTGTTAGGTACTACGCTCAAAGTCGCACAGTGTGGCACATTAGTAGGCTGTGCTAGGTGCCAAACATGAGCCAAACATGTTGCACTCAACAAAATGCACAAGCAGAAGCATAACAGCTCAGCAAATGCAGCAAGACATCACACAGTGTCCTCGTCATGGGAAGATGGAAGCACTACCAGGAACCAAGAAACCTCAAAAGTTTTACCCCAGTTCTTGGAGCCCTTCGTTACACACATCAACAACTACTGCAGTTGATAATGAAGACCTTGCAGGTTCGTAACCGTGGCACATGTAAGGCACTTGCACTCACTGTCAGCATTGACGTTGCTGAGCACTGGAAACCGCTGCAGGGCCGTGCTTGCGTACGCCAGTCGAGCAAGAGACACCTCCGAGGCCTCCGTCGGCATCAAGAATGGAAGCATCGTTGCGAGAAGTTGCCCCTCGTCCAGTGACGAACACAGGTCATCGCACACAAACACCAGTGCTCGGGTGCGCAGGTCAAACCTACAACAAGCACGACGGCAGTTGTTGAAAAAGAAAAATGGCTCCTTCAAAAAATGGGCTCTGACTGGTCAGTTATGTGAGCCACTTTAATTAACTTTCTCCTCGCTTTCTTTCAATCTCCTTCTCCCCCATTCATGTAGAAGTTTGGTGAATGTATGAATGCATCATAGTTGAAACTCTACCTATGTGCAGACCTCAGGCATCGAACACACCACAAGACAGAGCCCGTGAAAAAAAACTTCTTAAGCTGACATAAGTTATGCCTTACACTAAGGCTCAATCACAATCAACCCCAATCGAATGTTATTCTGAATAACATACGTGTATGATGCCATTCTGACAACCCATCAAGGAAAATAAAGTGAAAGGAACCAGAGAAAAAAAAAATATGCAAATCAGCAAAGGACATGGGACGATTAAATGCAGGACAGTTATACGAATACACGCGTGCTAGGAGCAGAGAGGGGACATTCTGCACACACCATTTCTTGCTCTGCTCTGTGGGCTCAAACAGGAGGCGCCTCAAGGTGCCCAGGACAACTCCTTGCTCCAGAAACTTGCAGAGATCCTGAAACAAAGAACCACTGCAGGTTGAAAGAAACTGCAAAAGGATCCCACAGGTCAACTGGCGTGCAGTCACGACTGAAACATTACCCAAAGGATGAAAATTACAGATGGGTTGTAATTCTCATTCCTGGCTAGTTCTACCACCATGCAGCCAAAATCAAAGAACCTGAACCGAGGGGCTACAACACAGTATGAAGTAAGGGAAAAAACACAAGCAAGTAAAAAGAAAGTAGGACTCGAATTACAGAAACATTTCTTTTTTTTTTTTACTGTTTTGCCAACATGCTGTCACACCTGTCCCTCACACTACTTCCAGTGCATATGTCATTCATAACAAACTACTGTTAGCATGTTTTCTGCAATCCTTTTATGCAGCAACAGCAAAACAAAGGTGAGTGGGCAAACAGTGACAACAATTCAAAGTGAAATCAGTGACAACTATTTAAAGTAATGCGCGTAACAAAACTGACGCAGTGCACTCACCTTGCCAAGTGCAAGCACTGCTTGCACCACCTCTGGTTCGGTGTCAGCCAGCCGACTTTGGAGAGAGTCCCGAGCGAATTTTTCATCCACGTCCTGCACAGTAAAGGGACGATTCTTAGCCAACCACAACAATCAAATGTGCTCGAAATGCACCCATCATGCTTGCTCGAACAAATAGTGGCCATTTTTATCCCGATATACATTCCCCCAAGACTTGTAATGGGGTTGGTTCATAACCCTGAACAATCTAGACCCATGGTTATGCCAAATATGACCAGATGTACCGGCTGGCAGGAAAGCTTGGTCCAGCCAAGAGGTGAGAACTGTGCTCACAAATCGAAGGATCTGTGGAGCCTAATTTATAATTTACAAAAGAAACAACTGTTGGAGAGAACGGAGAAGCACCGAGAGAGGTGGGCACGGCGCCGACCTGAGCTGCCACGGCGCTGCGATGCGAGCCGTCACTTCTGCGAATTACTGGAGGCTGCACACACAGCACGGCACACTTCTTTAGTGCCAGGAACAGAGAGGTGCCCACTACAGGCTTCTTAACCACTCGGAGTTCCTACACCTGCCACTGTTAGGAACTTTCTACCTTCACATCACTTTGAAAGCAGAATGGTTTAACGCGAGCTGTCTGCATAGCTTGAGAATTAATGAATGAGCTGTTTATTTAGAAGGGCAGGCTGAAGGCCGTTTGTTGGGGAATTGGGTTGTTAAGGAAGGGAAAAGTAGGGACCTACTGATACATGACGGGATGGCCTCGGTGGTTGAGCCACACTGTACACTGCTTTGCAAAGGCCACTTATCTTAGCATATTTGCCAATATCTTCCCAGATGCCGTTCACACCGGCTCTGGTCCATGCACAAAACTCCTCACCATCAGTGGATGATGATCCTTCCATTTCTAAAGCAGCGCTTACTGTCAGCAAGGCCCCAGACTGCTACAGCTGAATCTTAATAATTCCAACTCAAAGGGCACTGAGAACCTGTTCATAGTATTAGGCAGCGTTTGAATTAAGACACGCCCAATCGTGCTGCCCTTGGTGAATGTGAAGCTCACGGCAGCAATAAACCAGGAATCTGGATCAAGTAAGTCTGACTGAGCGACATTCCAATGTAAGCCTGCCACCCATAGTTTATGAAACATGACCCTGGCAAAGACACTTAATTTCTCTCCGTCAAGGAAACGAATACTGCTCGAGATTTCGCGGAGCAGCATATAATCCGCACACTCAGAATCAGGTTGCTTATATCTATTCTGAACTGCATGCAGAGACTGCACAGAAATTAATGTTTTCTACAAGCACTGTGTTCCATACTGTTGAATGCCGGTGTACCTAAGTAAAAGCCTCCATTCTATGCCCCTGTAAGCTTCGCTTCCCGTAAATTCATCCCCACTGGCTCCTTCAATTTATGAAACCACTACCAGCTTTGTTCAACTATACCCACATGAAACACGGAGCCTGCTTATTTCGTATCTGCTTGCTTCATGGCGGCCGCGTTTTTGTGGAGGCAAAACGCTAAGGCGCCCTGTGCTGTGATTCAGTGCAGTTAAAGATTTCCAGGTGGTCGAAATTATTCCGAAGCCCTCCACTCCACTACGGCACCTCTTTCTTCCTTTCTTCTTTCACTTCCTCCTTTATCCCTTCCCTTACTGTCCCCGATACAGTGAGACAGATACTGCGCCATTTCCTTTCCCAAAAAAAACAATTATTATTATTATGCTTCCTGGTTCACACTCCTACAAACAGTTGCAGAAATGCCATGTTGTAGCTTACCTGCTTCCTCTGAAGGGCTGCGACCAGTTCACGTACGGCGGCCACCCGATGGCGCTTGCTGGCACTGTTGAGGGCCAGGAAGAGGGCACTGCCTGCACTCTCCACCAGAGCGTGCTCCCGACCAAAGGCGCTGGTGCAAGTGAGTCGCTCCACAGCGAGCCGTGCCCCGTCGTCACCACTGCACAGGTGGCGCTCCAGGCAGGCGTCCACTTCTTCTGGACACCTGTCTCCGTGAGGGAGGGCAGTTATGCGACACATTTAGTATTTGCAGGCAGGGTCAATGTCTGCGGCTAGAGAGTGGGATAATGTCCACGCTCCACACATGATTTCCCACTAAACAGTTCCTCTTTGGCTGCACAATGTTGCCCCTCGACGCAACTGCCAACACTCCACCATGCTAGATCCTTCCGCATACCATATGCATGCACACCAGCACACACACTACCGCCACCTCGCTCACAGCACCCTCCCACCAGTTGTACAGTCTCGTGGTGCTCTCCTAAACTACCCCACGGCATCCCATTGTGCCAAATGATGGCGTTACCTATACTCTAGGCCTTTACAGCATCAAAGCAAAGCTGCCAGCCAGAAGCTCTCAAATGGGGATCAGCAGAACCCCTGGATCTTTTGGAGGCACTTCCACAGATCACGAAGCTCTTCTATGGAGTTTGCCTAGTTTCCTCGGGTACGAGGCAACATAGGATCGCCCTTCAATATTTAAAAACTCTCAATAGTTTGGACACAAACAGCACTGAAAATTTGTTTAATTTAGGCAAAGCTTGAACGGGGAGCCTTTATTTAAAGCCCTATATGCTGACTGCTCCCAAGTACCAACCCAAATGAACTGAAGGTTCGATTTAAGGGAAGATACGACAAACAAAATCGCTAATTTGGTCGAATCTTTCTATTTTTAATTTTTTTTTCAGGACCCTTGGGTTTTCATCTGTCAAGTGACAAAAGAACCACAGCAAAATGTGCATTACATATTCAGAAAATTATTTTTTTTTTTTATGTGTGGTCGCTTAAAATTTTGAGTGAATCGTGTTCTCATGATCACAGCACATTGCGGATTCCTTGGCTTACCGACAATAAAGCACTACTGACTTGGTATCAGCAAGAAGAGGAGATGTCGGAGCTCCCAATGGCCACACTAAGGTAGTTGTTGGGCGAGTTGGTGACTGAACATTATGAAGGAACACAGCGCTAAAGGAAGAGAACAGACACACACCAGCCCCAACCAGCAGCTGAATGCATTTATTGCAGGAGCGCTTGAATGTATGTGAAGGCGGCTTGCGCAGAAGCAGAAAAAAAAACATTACCCGAAAGCAAAGGCACTAGGGCTTGTCATTTGGGAATATGAAGTGGAGTTATCGTTAATATTTTCATATGAACAAATATTTGATATTCCAAGGCATTTTTTTCTTCATAATCATATGTGATTCGTATTCAAAAATTTAAATATTCACATACTCCTAATTGCAACCCTCTGAAAATTAAATTTTTTCTCAGAAAACGTGCCCCCTCATCGAATATTTTTTTCAGTGATGCTTCAGAATGAAAGAATGAACCTCTCCTTTATGCTTATGGAGAGTTCGACCGTCGCTGCAGCGCCTACTTTCAGTTCCTGTTCGAACGCATGATTACCACCATGCTATTACGTATGGCAATGCACAACATGGGACACACCCGTGCCACCATACATGTACAACAGCAACTGCCCAAGGGTTAACAGGCACACAATTTGAGCAATCTGCTCCACAGCTGAAAAGATTTACAGGAGGCAAAGAATCTGCGTCACAGTGTACCATACTTGAGAAATGTTGACAGAATCTATGGCCCTCACTCACGTTGACGTCAAACCGTAAAAGCAATTGTCACCAAAACAAGGCACTCACATTTGCCGAAGCAGCTTCAATATGTCGAGGACTGCTTCCCGACTTGTAGGGTCAAACGGTTCACTGCCATCATCCATCTCCGTATTCACTTGAAGTGAAACGTAGGTGTCGAAAAAGCAGCTGCACACACAAACGAAGGCAGAAAAACACACATTACCATCTTTCAATTCTTTAATATGCACATTCACCGTACAGTTACAGAACCAAAACTGGTTTCTTGGTACCCCCGCATGCTTTTGCGCTATCTTTAGTAGACCAGGCCTTGTTTGGCGAAGTCACCAGATTACAGAAAGAGCATAAATTCATATTTTCCACGTATTCATTGCAGGGTTCATGCTCATTTTAAGTTCCGATATTCAAGGGTTTTCAAGGACTTTCAAGGACTCGCCAATATTTTTTCAAGGACAAACAAACACAGCTGCTTTTCGAAACAATGTTTTCACCATAACTTCTACCAATGAAACGATACAAGCTAAGTTGACTTTCAGCCGCAACTTTCGCAAAAGCTCAGCTTGGCCTATATTAGAAGCTCAACATTTATGATGAGCGTGTCTTATGCTTTCTCTTTAACAGTGTTCCTCAAACCGTTGGCCTTTGTCACCCTTGTCAGGTCATTAGTAGCTTCTCTTTTGTTACTAAAGCACTCAGAAAATATGTATCCAACTTTCGCTTTCTTAACAAGCATCTATGTCCCTCAGCAGCATTACCTTCCCCAAGTGCAAGCTCGTTATGACAGTCTCAAGGCTTGGTACGGCACATGTGGTTTAAAGTTCCAAACCTGCACATGGGCTATGGCAGGCGCCGTAGTGGAGGTCTCCGGATTAACTTCAGCCACCCGGGGCTCTTTAAAATGCACTAACGTCACACAGTACACGGGAATCTTCAGCCTACCACCTCCGCCGAGATGCAGCTGCCAGAGCCAGGATTTGATCCCATGATCTAGGGCTCAGCAACCGAACACCATACCACTAAGCCAATGCAGCGAGTTTAGGTCTCAAATTGTAACAGGTCATCGCCGGAACCAAACAGTTGAAAGCATGGTTTCAGTACATTGTCTGTTCTCTTTTCTGAGCTGTTTGGGGCTAGCAACGCACATGCGTGGGAACCAGAAAACAGCTTCAATGAGTCACACTATAAGACTGGGGCCAGACACTCACCCAACCACAAAATCAGAGTAGCTGTCCAGTGACAGGGCCAACTGGACCAGAGCCTTGAGAAGAGCAGCCTTTTTGTTACTGGCTTCTTCGCCTTCGTCACCGCCCGCGCCAAGCACTGACTTGGTCAGCTGCGCCAGCAGTGGCTTCAGGACCGGCGCCACTGAATGCTTCGATGCTAGCTCCTCCAGCGAAGCAACCAGCGACTTCTTGTGCTTCAGCAACGCTTGGAACGCACTGAGGTGTCCAGTATGGGCATGCAAAAGAAAATAAGGTGGTGCAGAACACAGTTTTGTGCAGTTAATCCGTGAGAAATACTGGCGCTGTGATTATTCATCCACTCTGGGAACTTCGGCGAGTGCAAATTTTGTACTTGGCTAGGCTTGAGTTCGTCCAAAGACATAGACTCAGTTGTACGACTATGTCGGGGGGGGGGGGAACTCTCCTAGATGCACTTTGCCAAACTTCCAAGTGCACCTAACACAAAACAGTTACCGTGCACCTAACACAAAAACAGTTACCTGGGTGAAATTTGTTAAAAAGAAGAAAAATTCATTCATTTTCAGCTTTGATTTTCACTTAAGGCATTTAACTTGTGCACAGAGGGGCGATCGTGATGCGGCAACATTTCAGAAGCCAAATTCACATTTTCAGTCAAACACTAGCCAAGTCAAATATGCAATTTGCCCTTCCCACCATTTCCACGGTGGATAAAAGCGGTATTTAATTTAAACAGACACAAAGTACAAAATGAAGTAGGCCTGTGTCAATAGGATACAATGTTGTAGTCACAATTGGGCCAATCCCGCAAAAAATGGAGCTTTTCTAGGCTAGAAAAGAAATACAGGTGTCACCATCATCAGATGACTTGGCAAGTAAAATGCATGCGTCGACCCCAATTTTCATGCATGTGGATCTCAGAAGCTAAACTACACCAACATTCACTTGAAAATAGTAATGGGCGCACAGTCAATCGCAATCGGCGCACAGTCACATGCTGGCCGCCGGTCATGTGAGCGGTCATGTGACAGCCAAGCGACTGCACGTTGACCGTGTTCACCATGGAATGCATATATGGTATGGCTTCGCACAACAGCTTTTGCTGTAAGAAAAAACTATGCTCGTGGGGTTTGAGGCATCAGAGGCATCCCCGTACCAAACCCACTGCTCATGCTCAGAGTACATGCTTCGGCACTCGTCATGCAGGAAGCGGCAGTTTTTCGACAACCTGGCTTGTCTGTAAAAAAGCGTCTTGCACTCACGCCTTGGGCAATGCCTCGATTCCCTGCAAAGTCATCAGCACCAGCAGGCACAGGAGACCACCTGACAGGCTCGGAGCTTTCAAAGTCTGCATTGAAAGAGGGAGGCAAATTGAAGGGAAACAATTTGCTCACTGCAATATAAAGCACCCCACGCCATTGCATTCCACTGAAAATAAAATGGATCGAGCCATCTCGCATAGTGACAAAACCACCAACCACATGCGCTTACCAGTTAATTCAGCAGCATTGCTATCAACCTGACTACGTCCCCTGCTGGAGAAAGGCCTCTCCCATATGCCTCAAGTTACACCTGTCCCGCGATAGCTGCGGTCGCCTTATCCCAGAAAAAAATCCTTATCTCATCTGTTCACCAGCTAATTACCTGGAAAATAACCCAAGCCAACTCACATGTCTTTTATAGTTCCATGCCTGCCTGCATACAATTATCTCAGGTATGTAAAAGAACTAAAATTTTTGGCCTTGACATACTGCATACCAACAGCAAGCAAAGTCCGTCATAGAATTACCACTATAAAACATTTTCAACTTTTCTGCACGCCGGTAAGAACTTATGTGATGATGCAAATTCAAAAATAGTGCGCAAATTTAATGCCAATAGGATTTCTAGGAGTTTCATTATTATGAATTTCTTCAGTCACTTAACCCTTCTCAGCAACTAAGTACAAAGAGGGAAAAAAAAACTGAACAGTCAGACAAGGTGTCTGACATCGGTGTGATGCTCACGATTCAAATGCCTTGAAACCTAAAAAGCCAAATAGTAAGTTTCTGCTGATTTTTGTCTCAAGTGCGAGCCAAATTTAAAGAATGAGGACAGAGGGGTCTGCCCCTTGCTACTTCCGTGGTGCAAACAAGCACACACAACCGCAGTTACCACCAGTGGCACAGTCATACCTTCCCCACACTTCATAAGCCTATCATGTGTTCAGGGGAAGCCTCATAGACGCCACAGCAACAAGAGCTCCTCTGAAGTTAAGCCCAACCATAGGAACGCCAAGGCTGCTAAGCAGAAAGCAGAAAGAAGCGCTGGCACTGCAGCACTAAGCGGCACTGACATTTTCTTATACTGGGCTAAGGTTTCTCAATCCCTTTGGCCTCGGGGAACCCTAATGGCTTTCAAAAAGCGCCGACGTGTCTTGGCTTCGCTCTTTTACTCCCTAACGTGCGCACGCAAAAGAGGGTGCACATGCACGGCCTTTCAGGAAGTGCCCAAATTGTGAAACACAAATTATGAAACAGTGAAACAAGCAATTACTTGATTACTGCCAAAAAAGAAAAAAAAGTGTGCCAAGAGATGGGAAGGAAGTTGCTGAGGTATGGATAGCTTTAGGTGCTCACGTAACACATAAAGCACTCCAACAAACCCAAAGGTCCTGCACAACCCAGTTCGAGAACCGTGCACCGGACAACTAAAGACCACGCCGCAACCACTTGGTGCTGCAAGCAAGGCTCACCTTGGCAACACGGATGACCAACTCGCGCGCAAACTCCTTGCTCAGCACTGAGCGTCGAGCAAGCTGGCCAATGACCAGATGTGTGGCGGCACAGTAGTCGGTGGTGGATGATGCCAGACCCTTGAGAATGAACGGCAGCAGCATGGCCACCGTTTGGTCCGTGACCCTCTTCATTGCTTCGAGTGTGCCCAGGACGGTGGATGCGTAGAAGCCGATGGCTGAGCGCAGTGCAACAACGCTCTCCGAGTGCACCTGTACGACACAGGTAACAACAGATTGACTTGCAGCCCAAACCATATTCGCAAGACAAAAAGGCACATTCACACTTGTGAGCCGCAAAAGGTATAGGACCGGCTGTGACTTTCAACCACGCAGCGTGTTGACAATGCTGATGTTCACAATAGGAGGCCATTACCAACTGGTCACTTTCCCAGACGGTCTCGTTTGGAGTGAGAGTTGACAGACTAAACAATTACTGGCAACGAGAAGACGGATGCAAAGTAAGCTTCCACGCACTTCAGAAGTGCCACTTATTGCTTTAGCAGTTTGCGGCTCAGAATTGCGAGAATGGAAAACCGAGCAGCATGCAACGTTGCTATTCAGCCAAAGCGACGATTTGCGACTGTCGGTTTCGCAAAATGGTCGCACAACCTCTGCAACTCGCAAGTGTGCATGGACCTCAAGAGTTTGACTTGTGACATGCACACAAGCTGCATGGCTAGCCATGCATGCTAGAAACAAGCTCTGAAAAGTTTACTCATGTTAGCAAAAATATGCAAAATTCGCACCCTTTCCTGATGAACTTGTAGAAAGCTCAAAACTAAAGATGCCCTTCACGTGTTTATGAAAGTCAGTACACAAATGGCCCACTTTAAAGGGACAGTCGGCAGACTGTTTTCTTCACTGCAATCGAAAGCTCCTTGCCCAAATGAATGTATACCCTGCTATGGGGGCTGAGAAACGCGGCAGTAAAAGCATACTTTTTGGTAAAGAAACGTCACTTTTCCACACTAGTCTGCATCTGCATACCTGGCATTACAGGTGTGACAACTGCAGTGGTGATAATGAGCATGACGTTAGCTCAGATGCAGAGCTTCTATTAAATGTACAGTTTGAAGCCCTACAGTGCTTTTAAAAACTTTCAATAAACCAAGACTAGTGACATTCATCACAGATATACTTGTAACAGTTTCTTCGCCAATAGCAGTGCTGCCGAAAGCAGTGCCACTGTCAGTGTGAAGTGGCAGTGTGCCTTCTCAAAAAATTTTAAGATATGACAAAACAGCAAGGTCAAACCGTGCAAGAAACAGTAACTAGTTGCAAAAGAACAAAAACTATGGTGCCTGGAGGTTGTTCCAGCAAAAAATAGCCCTCTGCAGAGTGCTCTGTTCTCTTCATATTCATAAACTGCAATAACATCTATTCCAGGCGATGTAGCCCAACTGCATGCAGAGCGACGAAGTTTGAACACAGCACGGCACGACCATTGGCTCTGGCGTCGACTTTTATCAGCCAATACAAAATATAAATTTCTGCCTAAACAGCGAGTCCTGCCATCACTATTCGCAGAACAGGGAAAGATCTGCAAGAATACACCAATAATTTTATACTCATCTCCAACAACAGACTGTCCCTATAAGGTAAACATGTTTGTAATCCTCTGCGTATTAGAAATAGCCCTGCTCGGTCTTGAGCAAATATTCATTCAAGCCATAACCATCTTATGCAAGACATGGCTTATACAAACCATAACTTCAATCCCGGCTTAAGCATTTATTCTTGCAGAAATAAATTTTGGTGTCTGTGTATGCCCACACAGACACCTTTAGAGCAGCACCGCTCCCTTACCTTCACCATGGCAACGAGGAGTTCGCAGACAAACTTGAGCATGCCTGGGTCTCGCGTACACTGTGTCACCAGGGCTGTTTTGGTCAGCGACAGGCCGGGTTTCTGGAGCAAGAGTGTGAGCAGAGAAGAAATAATGCCTCGACAAAAATCACAAACGCACAGCATTGCACAAAAGAACGATCCCTACATCCA
This sequence comes from Amblyomma americanum, assembly GCA_030143305.2. Lineage (NCBI taxonomy): Eukaryota > Metazoa > Arthropoda > Arachnida > Ixodida > Ixodidae > Amblyomma > Amblyomma americanum. The sequence goes on from JARKHS020016653.1 coordinate 40,174, forward strand.
TTGGCTTTTGTAGGCTAATCACGTTGGCATGATAACTGGTAGCAAAACTCAACTGACATGTGAGTTTAAAACAGTGCAAAGGCCCTGTCAAATGTATTCTCCCTTGACAAATAAAATGACGCTACTGCTCTCAGGCACAATAAAGATGTCTTTTGCTGTTACCACACCCCAAAGGCAATGCCTTCAAGCGTGAACCCGGCCTTGGATGTGTGGACGCTACAATATGCCTCAGCTGAAATTCCATGAAACAGATACCAAACAGAAGTTAGCACTGAATTTGCTGCAAGTAGACCCTTTTGAATGCCACAGAGATGCCTCCTAAAGAATGTCTACACTTGTAGAAATGTTACCTTTAGGAAAATACCTAGGCAGCATTATAAATTCCGAGCAGAGCAGCTTTACGAATTGCTGTTCCCAATCAATGTCAAAAGATATGCCATAAACTCATGTAAGGGCTGCACCTGTGTACAAGCCACACCCTGTTTTCCCAAAGGAAATATGTAATCAATGTCAAAAGATATGCCATAAACTCATGTAAGGGCTGCACCTGTGTACAAGCCACACCCTGTTTTCCCAAAGGAAATATATATATAAAAAAAGATTCATGTAAGGGCCGCACCAAAACTTTCCTCGACCCACGCGGGAATAGCTTTCGAAATGGACGCGGCGTGGCCTCCGTGATCAGCCCCGGCTGCAAGCAACAAACAGTGCGTTTGATCACGGAGGCCACATACGCGCACAGGAGTTTCCAGGTGCCACTCACGGATGGCACCCGATTCCGTGGGTCATCATCATCATCGTTAACTTTTTCCTCCGCCGCAAGCTTCCGCTATCCATATTGGCATCGGTATCAGCGGCTCCAGCTTTTTGTGGCTGTCAAAGGCACGAGCTGTAGTAGCATGTTAGTTCACCGTAGTTGCGGCTTTCGTGTGCTGCCGCCGAGAGTTGCAATTTTAGCACGAACACAGCAAGCATGCGGTGAGCAGGAAATTCGACTTGGCCAAGAAGTGTGTCCGACGACGGCGCAACCAATAGGATGCATTTAGGAACACAAGCTGAAAAAACCGCGCTTTCCGAGGTAAGCCGCGCAAGTTTCCGGAACTGGAAAAAGAGCTGCTATTCTATGTGATGAAAATGTGGAACGGCTGTGCATTGACAATGGATATGCTGCGCGACTTCTTGTTGGCTAAGCATGCACCAGAGCAGAGCACCAGCTCTGAGTCAGAAGACAACACGAGTTACGACTGGACGTAGAATGAATGTAGCTCATTATCCGATTGGTCTGTTTTTACTTTAAAAAAAAATTTTTTTCCCCGCATCATATGCAGGGGCCGCACCCCAAAAATTGGCCCTCAAATCTGGAAAAAAAAAAAGTGCGGCCCTTACACGCGTTCATACGGTCCTTTCTTTCAATGCACAGCCTCTCATAGTTGGAGCAACACTGGACCTGGCAACGTACCCGCAACAATGTACACGCAACAGAAGTGGCACTACATCTGCCATATGATAGGGCCACAACATGCAGTACTGGTTAAATCATGAAATCTGCTCACCCTATTCAAGAGTGCCTGAACATCTTTGTACAGTTACTGTTACCTCCCGTCATGATGCTAAATCTTGCTGTTACTATGCTACTATGCTGTTGCTTGCTGCTACTGTGCTGTTGTGGGCTGGTTAAGAGACTCAGAGGAAACGATGAACTGCATCCATGGCCCACAGACCACACACCTCAGATACGTGGAGACACTGAATTTATGCTGTCAGCAGGTTCGTTGTGGAAAAAGCACATGCGGTGCGATTTGGCAACACAGCCACCGCACTGCACCATGTGGTCTATCCAAAGGACGTAAAACTGCACAAAAGATATCACAGATCCCAGAGATCATAGATAGTATAATGATCACACTGATCACGAGAACCACATCACACACCTGCAAGCAATGGAGCCAGTGCCACTTGGAGGTCTTGTCCGAAAGGTCAAGCAGTTGCAGGGCTCGGGCAAAGACCCGTGTCTCGTGGAAGGGCAGCACGCAGCGCAGAAGTGCATCCACATTGTACTGGTGCACGTGAAACCTGCACGCAACACATGCTGAGCGAACAGTGCGGCACTACAACTAATGCAGCTGTAGTGCAGAACAAACATATATGCAGGACAAAACCCACAAGTCGGTCTGTCTCAAAGTAGAATTTGTGGACCGCAGCCCTATTTCGAAAAACTCTTCTGTAGCTTAAAGCTGGCAGGGTGTAGGAGGAAAAGGAAAGAGGAGAATACACTGCCGCAGGATAATAAAAACACACTGCTGAGCTAACGTGTAATGACAGCCAAGTTTACTTGAGTAAAACTTGCTTGCATACTGCTCTTGACATCTGCAATGCTCAAAATGCTTCAATTAACCAAAAGCAGGCTTTGAGTTTTCTTTTTCAAAGCCAGCATGACAAGGAAGACAACCCGAGCTTTAACGACTTGTTTCACAAGTTCTCTCTGGCTAAATGTGCTCCTTAGCACTGTGCAACTATTATGTTAGGGCTACTACAGCATCCTAACCCACAGGCTATATACATGACTATAAATAAAATGGGAACAAACATGACAAGGTGGAATTCATGAGGCCGTTTAACCTACAAAGCCTGACTGGTGTGCAGAGCTTTAAATCATTGCCTGTTGCGACAGCAGGTCACAAGAAAAAATAATCTAGAGCCCAGCAAAAACAATTTCTACCAATGACATTTCTTTAAAATAAGCATTCTCAAAATGGGTCCGGGGAATCCGTGGCTTCCTTGCTTTTAGGGGTTCCTTGAGCACCCGAATTCATTCATGCCTAAATTTGCACCTTTGCTTCACCCATTTGTTTACAGCAGGCTGTTTGAACGTACAGCAGTTTACTGCTAATTTAATATCGGTATTTTTGGGCAACCATGTACCCTCAAACCTTCTTTTGCATCCATGTTTAGAAGGAACATGTGGATACCGAGACATACATACTCCTCAACCTCTTCTGAAAGTCATTGGAGTTAGGGCCCTAAGGCCACGAAGATTGAGAAGCCCTGCTCTAAACCACACTGGGGCATTACAAACACGTGTCCGTGCATTTCATACATGTCAAAATGCAGTTGCTGCAGCCTGAAAGGAAAACATTACTTAACACTAATTATCGCAACAGATTTACCTAGCGACACCACAGCAGGTTACTGATCAAGGACGCATAGCAAATGATGTATTTTTACACGCTAAAGCTACACCTGGGCCATGAGACATGCAAATGCTGTGGGCTAGTGATAAATGTCAACCGCGTGAGATGTCTTTTAATGCGTACCGAATTTCAAGTAAATGACTGTTCTTGCATTTTGCGCCCATCGAGAGTTCCCCTGCTGCAAATGGGATTGAATGTGTGACCTCACACCCACACCCGGTAACAGGATGCCTCAGCAAATCAGCCACCAAAGTGAGTAAAACATACCTTAAAGTGTCACTACACAGAGGTCCTACAGCCAGCCCACTGCCTCACCTGTAGATCAGCCATTCAAGGGCTTTGTGAGCAGGTCGCAGCAGGAAGTGCGGCGACAAAAGGAGCAGAAACTCCTCAATCTGGTTGTCGAGCTCGGCGTTCTCCTCCCGGCTCTTCACGGCTCGCTCTATGTACTTGGCGCTCTCTGCGAAGAGGCTCGCCTCAAACCGCGAAAACGCCTCGTTGAGCATTGACAGCTCCTCGAGGCCGGTTGTGCCTGAAATGGGCAAAGAGATGGCATTGGGGTAACATCCACCTCAAATACGTGGCTCCCACAATTGGCGACGACAAGAGAACAAACTGGTACAAATTGTGTGACACGTGAGATTTAACGCAGGGTTCGACATGTGGGCTACGGTTAAGATAGACCACCCAGTGCTCAACGTGCGTTGACAACATTGAACAGCACATGGGTGTTTCTATATTTTACCTTCACAACCATGACTGGGATCCAATCCCACGACCAAAGCAAAGATTAAAAACACATGTAGATTTCTGTAACACAAATTCTCTAAAACAGATTATGTGATAGACATGTAAAAGAAAAAAAAAACACCACGGAGGCAAATAAATAAAACCTCAACTTACATAGTATTTAGAGAAGGCTTAGATAAAGCATAATATTCAAGAGCAGAGTAAAAGTAGCAATTTTCCTTTTTGTTGTTTCCGACAGTAAATAAGCAGATACAGTAGACTGAAAGGCAACATTAACACAAAGTATTCATATCGTTCATTTTTCACCGCATAACATCAACTAAGGCAGGCCATCTTAGCTGCAACATTAGGACTTCAATATAACCTGCAAAAATGTTCTTGCAAAGTAGTTTTATGGCTGAACTGGTGGGGGCAATTTTCTTTTCCCCTTCAGGCACAGCTTGGGACACTAAGTTAGAATGGACACTAAATATTTGTATACAAGGATTTCAGAAACGCTTCATTCTATTTTATTGAAGTGCTCTGATAGTCAATTTTAAAAACACGTCACTACTAATAACATAAAGACATGGGCTAACTGGGTGATATTATACTCATTACTATGCAGCCAGATTCACATAACGCGTAAGGAGGATTTAAGATTACTGCACTTCTTCCTCGAGTGTTGGCGCGTTAAAAGCCAAAATTTCTTTTTCGTAGTAATGGGCACCACCACCTCAAGGCAATAGGACAAAAGTACCCCAAGACTTCGTTTCACTTCTACCATTGATAAAAGCAGGCAAGGTTGTTTTGAGGTTTCATGTGGTACAGCAACATTTATTTATTTATTTAATATACCCTCAGGGTACAGATATACGTTACAGAGGGGAGGGGCAGATACAGGTTATACAATGTCAGGACAGAAGGTTTAGATAATAAATATATACCAAGTTCTAAAAAACAAGTTTGCTGCAGAAGTTAGCACATGAAAAAGCAAAGAACGAGGTACGAAAAGAACGAGGTACGAAATGTAATTTCTAGAAGGTGGAATTGGTTTAAAAAATATAACAAAATATAAAATGTAACAAGGAACACATTACACAGTGAAGACAAACAAATGAAAAAGGGTTTAACACTAGGCAAAAAAAAAGAAGCTTTGTAACGTGGATTTAAAGTTTTCTTCTCCAGTTATACTTGTCAGTGATGCAGAGAGGTTATTCCAATCATTACAAGTCAGGGGAAGGAACGAGTTAGAATACGCAACCGTGTTTGAGTTTAGAATGTTGACCTTTTGACTGCGGTTACGGCGATATGAAATGTATGATGGGGGTTGAACCCACAAGGAGCGCAATGTTGAGTTATGGTGGTATATTTTATAAAAAAGCAAGATGCGAGATAGCTTTCATTGAGTTGATAAGAGCGGGAGATGCAAGTATGCTTTCATATTGGTAACGCTGGCTGTCTTTGTCTTTTTATAGTTATTTAAGGTGAACCGGGCTGAGCGATTTTGCACTGCCTCAAGGGACTGTATGAGAGTTACTTGGCCGGGATCCCAAACAGATGGTGCGTATTCAAGTTGGTCATGAGGTACTATGAGGTGGGGGATTACTCTGATCGCAACAATTACCAATGGCAAAGGCTGTGTCTGTGTCGAGGGCTCCGGCTTCCCGTGGGTCAAAGAGAAACGAGGCACGCCGCTTGGTCTCCTTCAGCAACGATGTCTGCGGTGCCGCGAGCTTCTGCAGCTGCCGTGCGAGTGATGTCTCAGCCATGGTTGGCACTCACCACTGCGCTACCTAAAGCACCGGGTGAAGTACAGGTAGAAAGAGTGAATCATACATAGTGCAGCACGAGAATGCTCTGGTCAAGTGATTTGCCATCGAAGGCTGGTGCTGTGTACGGGCTTCCATAGTCCTTTGCCTGTAGTTTGATTTGATTTATTTTATTTTCTTTCCCTACAAAGAAAATGAAGCAAGCGCTAAAGGCACATAGCCTGATAGAGGCTCCTGCCCCAGGTAGCAAAATTCGGCATTCAGTGCACACTGGTCACAAAAGTAGTGGGTACAATGCTCACATACATACATATGCATTTGTGGCCGAACCAAGAACCAGCATGATATTAAAAATGAATAAGAAATGCAAACTTATTATTTATAATGAGCTTTATGCATCTACGTACACAATACAGGCATACCTAGACAGAATATAAGGGATAATATAAGGTGTTTACATTATGGCTTGCCAGAAACGGTAACAGACAGCGATTGTAACAATGAAATCGGTTTGCTTAGCACATAAGTTTTCACAGATTTCTTAAACACGGGTTGTTGAAATTGAACCTCGCCCTCAAAGGTATTTAGCATGTCAGGAACTTGGCAGTTGAGGCTCTGACTTCCATAGTTACACAGCACACATCATCAAAAATAAAAACAAGAAGCGAAATCTTATGACTGGGTCGCGACGCTGCCAGAACTACACATCATGTGGCTTTGTAACATGACGGCACAAGGCGTGAGTCAAAAAACGAAATCGATCGGTCGCACATGACGCGTAAGTACCACAGTGTGATCACTACAGCCGGTTACTGCAAATGCCATTTACCTCAGGTGCACAGTTTTGCACGATTTCCGTTTGCACCAAAACACACCTTTCCAGTAGCTCACAATTTCTCAGCCTAACTATTCCTCAGGAGCACAAGTATGAGGCTTCTTTCTTCGCTCTATGCCAACTGTCAAATGAAACTTCAGCGCAACACATTCTAGGCTCTATCGGCAGACGCCCCGATAGTGTAAGATGCCATCAGTTCAAGCCACAACGATGAACCTCAATGTGTAGAAAGAAAAAAAAAACAATCCACGCAATGCGCCTTTTCCACAGGTAACTTGCAGCGCAAGCACGGCACCGCCGCTGGTTGCTCCATTATGATCACAGCTTCGAAATCGAGGTCGTCCTCGAAGAGATCAATTTACCTCGACGATGATGGGAGTAGCGTAGGCTTCACCGCTCAAATTCCGCAATCAATATCAGGACATGAGCCTAACAAGTACTCCTAACAGCAGTAAATGCAGCGCAATCGCGCGCACGTCGAAAGTAGCAAGCACGACGCACGTGGATTACCGGCGTGCATTGGCGTGCAATGCTGGCGTTCAAAAACGGACGTTAAATGTCGCGTCCATCGCACCTGCAAGAACAAAATTGTAGAAAACCGAAACTGCGGCCTACGCGCGAATTTAATTACGTCGCGTAAGTACTGTGTGAAGTGAAAACAGTGTACGTCCTCCTTGCAAATAATTTTAATAATTTTCATTGTTCTTCTAAATCATTAGAGTTGTGTGCTTCCTCTTCTTCGAATACCTAATGTTTCCGAATCTTCATTTTTCCAAGAACGCATTACCAGAGTTCTTTTCCTTTATTTCTGAAATTTTATAATTCGTTCTTGAGAAGTGGGCACATTTTGTGTATTAGTTCACTTTTAATTCATTTCGCGCGTTCGAAGTTGAAAAGTGTTCAACTTTCTCCTTATCATATGTTGATCGAGAAACATCCATCTACCCCCGAACTACTTTTATATCTTTAAGTTGCTATTAACATGAGAAATCTTGCCTAGAGGTTTTATTTACCTGGGGCCCCCCTGCTGTAAATTTCTAGACAGCGGTTGCAATTCAAAACAAAGAGAACAAAGTTTGAACTTTTAAGATATATATATATATATATATATATATATATATATATATATATATATATATATATATATATATATATATATATATATATATATATATATATATATATATATATATATATATATATATACACTTGTTTCGTCACAGTATTCAGTAGTTGTTAGTACATTAAAATGGCCTGCGTTGCCTGCAGAGTATAACGGAGTATAATTTTAAGTAAAAAAGCTACAAAGCAAACAATATTCCCACAAGGCGACCCATGGTCTAAGCTGCCAGCCGCAAACATATCCGGAAGCCGTCGCCTCCGTGTGATATAGCTACCGGCGAAGAGTCGGGTCTCTTCGATTTGGTTGCACTAGTTCCGTCAAGTTCCACGGCGGCGACGCAAGCATGTAGCACAAATCAGTTAAGTACAGGTTGGCACTGGCTGCTTCCAAAACGAACAGCCGAGTGCAGGCCTAAGCTGCGTGCTGTCGACATCAACGGCCGCCAAAGTCTCGAACCATATGAAGAATTTCCATGCAGTAAATCTCAATATTTGTTGCCATGAACCAGCCCCAGGAAGTCGTCATTTTATATGTAGAAAAAGACTCGTTGCATGCATATGCAGAGATGATTTACTAATATGCGCTGAAATGCTGGTCATGGGGCTCGACTCGCCAGCTTAAGCTAACAATTCTGACGCCACGAATATACCCACCTCCTCCTTTCAAGAAGGAACAGTCATCATTTCACTTAAACTACGGTCAAATATGTTCCCCGACCTACACATGGGAGCCGCCATATTGCTGCACTACAGCTGCACTTCTAATGGTCGGTGCCGAAATGGTGCAGTTGCAGCCGCCATGGAAGCAGACGACGGCTTTCGCGACGATGGCTTGCGCTTTGCGATAAATGGCAGATATACTCAAATTATTACACTCGTCGATGATAACAGTGCCTCACACGGGCCCGCCGACTCTCATGGAACGTGAGTGGCCACCCGAGAAGGCGGCGACGGAGGTTGGACTGCGGCCCTCGCCGGCACCTTGCATCTCTCGACCAACGCGTGCTCTCGGCGGACCCGTATCCGGCGTCTTTCCTTTCTACTAATAAAGTTATATTGGTACTCGAAGCCGGTTATAATTATGTTGACTAAAAAGTAAACACGTGCATGCAGCGCATGATGCACGTTGTTGCAACAACCGCTTAGCATGCAAGTCGGCGCGCGCACACCTCAGTCCATTTCAGTAAAAGAACACACGTGCGTTTCGCTTAGCTGCCGCGAGGTTGCATCGAGGTTCATTCATGGCAACACTTCGCTGCGATGTGCTGTTTGAAAATTCTTCACGCGGTTCGGGATGTTGGCGGCCGTTGATTCGGGCGCCACGCTGCTGGCTGCAATTTGGTGGCGACGCCAAGGCTAGCAGACGACCAGGCCTGCACTCGACCATTCGTTTTGGAAGTAGCCAGTGCCAGTGGCAGCATTTGAACTGCTGAAACTGGCGCTGCACGCTCACGACACCGCCACGGCACCGCCGCGGAACTTTACAGACCTGGTGCAGGGAGTGCAGGCGAATCGAACGAACCTGGAATCCTCCGAGAGCGAAAGCGACCCAAGAACTGGTGCTGCACTTGGTTGACACTTTTGCAAAACGAATGCGAAAGTGCTGCACTCCTTGAACTGTTGCAGCAAGTGCAGCCAAATCGAAGAGACCTGGTGCCTTCTCGCCTGGTGCAGGAGGTGGATGGGACTATGCATCCGCTCCCATCTTGATTGTGGTTTGCTCTGTCATCCCACTGATGGGGTTGTGGCGACACACTCTGCGCATATTTCCGCGCAGACTACGCCTTGTTATCATCCTGCCCAGCAACTCGGCTACACGCTGGACTGCGTTACCGATAAAACACAGCGCCACCGTTGCGTTTTACCCGAGGCGTGCGTCACCGACGGTGGCCACAAAAACAAGCTGCCCTGCTGGAAAGAGCGGATTTCTTCATTCTGCTGCTGCGACGAGCGTAGCGTTGGTATGCTCGTCCGCTGCCATCGCTAATCGAATAAACAGTTGCGCTTTTTTTCTGTTGGGATTCATCGTTGAGAAGAAACGACATCCCACATCTGGTGACCCGGACAACGAACAATAACGCATCGGTATGTACGAGCAAGAGCAGCAGCTTCAGGAACGGCACGGCCAGCTCAATAATTCCGTGCAGCAGCATCCTGCCGGCTCCACCGAGGACGTCAGAACCCCGGCAGACGGCATCCTGCATGGTGCCCCGCACAGCGTCTGGCGTGTCGCTGAGCTTCCGCCGTTTGGGGCCGACTCGCCCGAAGTATGGTTCGCCCAAGTCGAGGCCCAGTTCTCCCTCGCGCATATCACGCAAGACCGGACCCACTATGATTACGCCGTCGCCCACCTCGATGCCCACTACGCCAACGAGGTCCGGGATATCCTTGGATACCAACGGCCAACGTTTACGAAATCCTGAAGGCTGGACTCATCCGCCGCCTGTCACTCTCGGAAGACCAGAAGGCGCGACAACTACAGTCCGCAGAACTTGCCGAGAGCAAGCCTTCGCAGCTCCTCCGCCATATGCGTGCTCTCGCGGGCAACATGGAAGTCCAAGATTCCTTACTGCGAGCACTTTGGCTTCAACGACTTCCACCGCACGTCCAGGCAATTCTGCAGTCTCAGCTTACGCTACCTCTCGACCAACTTGCCGGATTCGCTGATCGCGCCATCGAGGTCTCTGCCGCAGTTGTCACCCACTGTCCAGCCTGTCGCCGCACCGCTGAACACCACAGAGCCTGCGCGTCGTATACATCGACGATATAAATCGACAGCTCAGCTCCATTCAACGACGCCTGGGTGAACACTTGCCGACGCGCCACCCGCAAGGCCGTGACCGTAACACCACCCCGCCGCAGCAGACTGCTGACGACGACCGGTGCTGCTACCATCGACGCTTCGTGGTCAGAGCACGACAATGTCGACCACCCTGCTCCGCTGGACATAAGGGAAACGGCAACGGCAGCTCGTAGACACGGCTCCGAGCTGCCAACCTGGAGGCCGTCGCATCTTCGTCACCGACCAAATTACAAAGCAGCGGTTCCCACATTTGCTGCTACCCACGAGCCCATCTTCAAGGTACCCGTCCTCCTACGTCTTTCCAGCTCAGCGCGGCAAACCGGTCCACAATCAAGACTTAACGGCTCGACCCGCTTGGAATGGAGGAGGGAAAAGGCTGGCCCAGGTCAGACAAAACAGGACGGTACAGTTTAGAACTATACAATCCCGCCGCAGTGGTGAGATGTTAGTAAAGGTTGGAAATGTCAAAAACTGACAAACTTGTTTCCGCTTCATACAATCATGGTTCGGCACCGAGGACTTCACCCTACACTGACGGAGGAAACGGGAGGATGAAGGAGCACTGTTCATGAGATTAACCAAAAAACGTGATTTATGGCAACTACATCGTAATCGGTAAGTCGTCAATTAAGAGAAAAATGACCAGAGGTTCTGGCAGCATCTCCAAGAAGTACTTTGGTTTGGGTTAGTTGGTGCATAGCTTTTTTGAAGATGTCCGGACGGCGCGAAAACCACAAGGACCAAAGAGGCACACGAACACAACAGGACAGACGCCAAACAGGACATGGCGCCTGTCCTGTTGTTCGTGTGCCTCTTTGGTCCGTGTGGTCTTCGCGCCATCCGGACGTCTCCAAGGGTCGGTAGTTGCCTTTTCATAGGTTAAACAGATTGTGTCGTTTTTCAGCAGCGCGTAACAGGACGAGGAAAGCGCATACAAAAAAAACAAGAAAACAGACACGCACTTGTTTGCATACGTGTATTTTGTGCACTGTGCTCGTCCTGCTACGCGCTGCTGAAAAACGATGCAAACCACCCATTAGCCTGCCAGCTTGTCCCAATAAGGTTAGGCGGGGTTCTGATAAGGGTCGCGAAATCATAGTTGTTAGAAACATCTGGGTCTGTTGGACAAAGTAGCTGAAAAAGGCCAGGGCAATCAGCTTCATAGAAGTCCTATGTAGCCATAGTCTTCGAGGTCAGCGATCAACTGCTGCACGTCTCTGGAATGCAGCTTGCTGAGGCACCTAACGGCTTAATCCGTTCCGGTAGAAGGGATCGAGGAAGAGACATTCGACCAGATATACAGAGCGCCCTTCTGGGACACGTGACTTCCCTATCTCCGAAGAAACACCTACGCACTTTCACTTTCTCTCTTCTCTTTCTATCCTTTCCCCTTTTTCCTCTGCCTTTATCTGTACAGCGCAAGCAGTCTATTGCTATCGTTCCAACTGCTCGCGCGTGTCGAACTCCGTTCAAGCCTGTTTTGTCCGAGCAGCAATGTGCGTGTGTGGCATGGCATCGAGCAACTCAGAATTCGACGACGGCCTAGTGGAGTTTACGCGCACGATTTTAGAGGATGCAATGATGGCGGATGAGAACAGTTATTTTGATGATTTGGCGTTGCGGACCCAGCGTGCCGGAAGGCAGCACACCGTGCGGGACTACGACTCCTTCGTGGAATGCCGCCCGCTTACGTTCGTGTATCCACTGCCTGAGACACGGGTGGGTTTCCAGTGCCGGGATGTGCCTCCAGAGCTATGGCTGGTCTCATTTGGGCACGTCGTGTGCAGAGACTGTCTGCAGGCTGCCTTCAACGCTACCGAAGACAACGCCCAGAGCGGTGAAGCGCTGCTGGGAATCTGCCCCGATAAGGCAGAGTTCAGCATGGAAGACGTAATTAGACTGGATTTCGACCCCACGGACCTGCATACTCGGCGCGTGTACTGCCCCAACTTCGAGTACGGCTGCACGCATAGCAGCGAGCTTGGGGACATCCGATTCCATTATTCAAGGCATTGTCTCCACCAACCGAAGACATGCCCTCGATGTCTGCGGGACAACATCCGCTCATGCGACATCATCGACCACTTCTATGTTTGCAGCGGACGCCAACTCACGCATTTCGTCGCCCGGAACCCGCCACCCGAGTTTCCTGTCCGTCCCGACAAAGCCGGTACTCAACGCAAATGCCGCCGGAAATGCCGAGCTGTCTGGAAGCCTCTCGTTCTGAGATTCCAGTGACCATGGACTGCTAAGAGCCACTGACTGACCCATGACAATGAGGCCCACTGAAACAAAGGAAGACACTCGCCCCGGCATCCCTAAGACTAACCATTTGCAAGTGCTAACCATTGTGCTATCTTTTCATTGCATATCCTGTCATCTAAACTTTTCGTAGCGTGTAACCAAACCATATCTATATTAGAATCCCTCTTGTTATTCATTAATGGTCTTTACTCATAATTACTGAGTAGGAATCAATTTATGCATGATTTTCTGCTTTCGAATACTATTTTTATATCGCGGCTTCTCTACTATTATTCCTTCTTGAATGTATTAGGAGTCAAGGAACAATAAATACCTTTTTTTTTCCAGAAGTGAAGGTTTTGGTTTGGTTTTTGAGGATTTAACGTCCCAAAGCGACTCGGGCTACGAGGGACGCCGTAGTTAAGGGCTGCGGCAGTTTCGACCACCTGGGGTTCTTTAACGTGCACTGACATCACACGGTACACGGGCCTCTAGAATTTCTCCTCCGTCTTCACTCAACCGCCGCGGCCGGGATCGAACTCGCGTCTCTCGGGTCAGCAGCCGAGCGCCATAACCACTGAGCCACCGCGGCGGCGAAGTGAATATTTTTACGGGATCTTAAACCAATGGAGATTTTCGGTCTCGGCTAAGTGGTAATCTTTCGAACATAAACTTAAACTAATAAGGATCCCTAATAAGGGCCGACTAAGCAAAAGTAGTTGGCAATATGCGTCGTTAGGTCTGTACTGACATCAGTACCATATTTACTCGCATGAGACGCACTCAGATAATAAACACTACACCGACATTAGTCATTACAATTTTGAAGAATTTGAATCGACCGTAAAGTAAATTTTACCTTAGGCAATGAACGCACGTCATTAAGTGGCCCCATTTTTTTTGCAAAAGGGTGCACTGATCATACGAGTAAGTGCGATATTACATACTAATACTCGTGAGCAAAACTACGATGCATTTCCTTCAGCATTTCAATGATCCTGTATTCTACCGACGTCCCGAACATGCGCTGAACAAGTTCGCTGCACCTGTTTAACCACGAAATGCATTCAGTCGACCAATGACATGAATGTCGGGAGGACAATAATGCCCCCTTTCTACTGAAGACCTGCCGATGGGCATTGCATCCTCGCCAACGTTTTCTAAGAGCGTGGCCTGCAAACCAGCTGACGAGTTCGCCGCCCCTGTGTCCTTCCAAGAACGTCGTTTCCTGATCAACGACGCGATGGCCTGCAGGACAATTGTCCTTCTTCACAAGGCCACTCTGCGCATGCGCGCCTGTCCTCCGAAAGAAGATTCACTGGTTGAAAACAAATCGCAAGGTCCTAATGCATGCACAGTTCCTGTTAGTGACATATTCCTGCGACAGATGGCAGCAGCTGCTGAGCAAAAAATTGTAGGGGCACTGAAGCTTCGCCTTGAGGGTATGACGCGGTAGCGTAATGGGTTAATTCCGATATATGCGGAAGGTCATTCTCTACATTCATAGATCCCTACATTCGATTCCCTTGCTAGACCACTTTGCTGCTCTTTTTTATTTATTAATCCTTCCGGGATTTTTCGCTCACGGCCAACGCCTTCGACGCCGCGTGAACCTGATGCTGCTGGTGGTACGTACAGTGAAACGGACGCGTGGAGGCGCAAACCACGTAGAGCGCTGCCATGCGTCTTGCCGAAACGCGCGGGGCTCAAGTCGCAGTCGTAGTTCGTCGGCACATCGTTCTCGACAAACCCGATGCCACGAACGCCAGCAGAGCTTCCGCGCCAAACGAACGGGCAGCAAGTCGCAAGCTTCAAGGTGAACGCGCCTTGGATGTGCGCTGCGTTGTCGGCGTTGTTCGCCGCTCACAGCGTGATTCCTGCGTCCCCGCACGGCCCCGCAGCGCCCGAACGAGAAGAGCGGCAGGCGCTAGGGTGCCTTGCCGCCCGCTCGGCCCATCGAGGTACCCATGGAGGCGGTACCCGGGTGAAAACAAACAAGAGAAAACAATAACAAGGGTAAAATTTTTGAATTGCTACAGGCGCGTCAAAGGTGAAATGAAAGAAAGTGGCGAGGTGAATGGCACGTGCTCATTTAGAAAGGCGGAGAAGGGGGGCGATAAAACGACACTAAAAAGGAATGATCTGGCGAACACAAACCAGAACGCTAACATGGGTAAAGGCACTACATCGGGGAGGCGGCTGGCGAGTATCAGGACTGATGCCCAAATAAAGCGATTTATTTTGAAAGTAATGTGATAGACGGCGCACTGACACAACTGTGCCCTTTCCTATTGATCATAGCTTGCCAGATTTCTCGACCATGCTGGCTGAAATATTTCTTGATGATGTGGGTTTTGCCAAGCATGGGAGAGTATTTGCGCTGTGTTGGGTTTAATGGCGCATAAGCAGCTAAGGCTTTTGGCGCATGACAGCCTTATCGCTTTCTTTTCCCGTGGTCCATCTTTCACAGAGCCCTGACTGTACATTTGGAAGAACTGCACGGCTCAGTTGCTGCGAATGCTGCCATGAGTACTACATTCAGCGCAGCCGACCCTGTCGCTCCTTTTCGCACCCAGCTCCGTGCAGAGAGAGCCAAACGGTTTCGCTTGACGTTATCCTCTGATCGGCCAACTGCCGGGGTGTCTGCGCTGATAGCCTGCTTAGGTTCAGGGCACTTCACGTGGTTCTCCCGCTGTTCGGAGACAGCCATATCGTCGCACAGTGATGGCATTAACGAATAATAATTAATAATTGGTTTTGGGGAAAGGAAATGGCGCAGTATCTGTCTCATATATCGTTGGACACTTGAACTGCGCCGTAAGGGAAGGGATAAAGGAGGGAGTGAAAGAAAGGAAGAATAGGTGCCGTAGTGGAGGGCTCCGGAATAATTTCGACCACCTGGGGATCTTTAACGTGCACTGACATCGCACAGCACTTGGGCGCCTTAGCGTTTTTCCTCCATAAAAACGCAGCCGCCGCGGTCGGGTTCGAACCCGAGAACTCCGGATCAGTAGTCGAGCGCCCTAACCACTGAGCCACCGCGCCGGGGCATTAACGAACGAACGTGATATGGAGACACTGCCTGCCAATTCGCTGCATATCGCGGACTCATAAATGATGGCTGCAAATCATAACTTCTCAGCGAGAACACAAGAGCTCCGATAAATCGCAGGTTGTGCACTACCTCGCGCTGCCCGCACTGCTGTCAACTTCGTCGTCGACTGTGTCTTAAGGGTCTCTGCCTAATGCATTGGAATTAAAAAAGTGCAGTACTTAACAAATTTTTAGCCGCCGGGCAAAAACAAAACGAAAATTAGAAAAATACCTGCAAAGAACTCGCAACACTGTTACTCTCCTGGGTACATAAAAACTCTGGAGCACCGACCAAAGTGCGACCCAACGATGGCGCGAGCCCGTGACCGCGTCGGCACGTAATCCCGTAGTCCCCACTAGTGTCACACGATCGCGAGGCGTAAAATGAAATGGTATACTCTCCCGTAGCAAAAGGACCTAGAGGGCGTTTACACATCTTGGCACGTGACTCCACCAGTAATCACTTGTGGCACACCATTAAAAGGCACGTACATAGCGGACAGCTCCGCTGAGCCTACTTAAAGCCCCACAAATCCCTATGCCTCTGGGAAAGAAAAGGCAAAAGTTCCGACCATACTACACCAATCAATGGTCTCATTCTAATCTTCTCAAAATTGGTTATTCGTTTTTCCAAAATCCTCAATTTTTATTTATGAGCCGCTTGAGATAAGCCTGGATGACTTTTTCTCTTGTTTGGATCTCCACCAAACATGTAATATCGCTTCTCAGACAACGGCAACAACCCCATGATCAGACAGGAATCGATTAAAAGACGTGTACGCTGCGGGTAGAATGCTGGAAAAATAAAAGCACCGTGGTGGTGCTTTTCCCACCGTAGCGAGGTGCCGTGCCACATGCGTGGTACTCCGCTGCATATTTCCCGGTCCTGTCAAGTACAGCGTACTGTATATATGCGTCTCTTGCGCAGATATACGTACTTAGTTTATGGGTGCCGTACAGGATAGGACGTGGTTAACTCGCCCGATAGGGTTAACTCATGGGAAGTAAAGCAGAGTCAAGTCCAGCTCCCGCGTTATAAACGCCAAGAGCCGTGCAAGTGTCAGCCACCACCCCGACCAAGCCTGCACGTATCCAACTTGGGCTCGATAGAGCAAGGTGCTTGTTGCACCCACCGGTGGGAATCGGATACGCTTGCCACTAGGCTACAGGCGTGGCACTAGCTGCAGGGTTTCTGGGAGCCTTTATATTTAAGATATTCGCTGTTAGCCAGAAGGAAGCGCTGGTCACACGATCACAGCGTGCGCTCCTTGAAACAGCGATTGTTTGCAACTAAGACTATTCCCATTTCCCCACACAGGGTAGCTCATGTCGATCTGAGGAAGACGAAGTGGTTTTGTATCAGAACGCTGCCTTCGAGACAGCAGTTTCTAGGTATTTGTGAAAATTACCAGGGAGCCGCCGCTCCATTTTTGCCACGGCGATGGAAGTGGAGGCCGCTGGACCTCCTTTAGAACCTGGTGGGTAGGCAACTGCCTTCCAGGGAAGGCGCCTCTGCCACATATGAGTGATTCTAGCAGCTAGTACTCTGGTGTACTCGGTGCCAAGTGATGACTCCTCTACGGACGCCGGGTTCGTACCGGTCGTTAGGAAGAAGGCCAAGCGCAGACTGCGCAGACCAGCCGAGTCGTCGGCGCAACGACACAACTGTGCTCTTTCGTACGGATCAAAAAAGCTTGTCAGATTTCTTGAGCATGCTGGCTGGAATATTTCTTGATGATGCGCGTTTTGTCAAGCAGGGGAGAGCATTTGAGTTGTGTTGGGTTTAATGGTGCATAAGCAACGAACGCTTTTGGCGCATGACAGCCTTATCGCTTCCTTTTCCCGTGGTTCATCTTTCACAGGGCCCTGGCTGTACATTTGGAGGAACAGCACGGTTCAGTTGCTGCGAATGCTGCCATGAGTACTACATTCAGCGTAGCCGACCATGTTGCTCCTGTTCGCATCCAGCTCCACGCAGAGAGCCAAACGGTTTCGCTTGACGTTATCCTTTGCACGGGCAACTGGTTCGGTCTCGGCGCTGATACAGGCAGATTTACAGGCAATAAAATTGTTAATGCAGTTAACAATTGAAGTGGTAAATAAATAAAAGTAATTGCCGTGAATTCTCAACAATTAATAATTGAATAATAATAATTTATCAATTAATCATTGCCATCAATGGTTAATTATATTTCTAAGTAACAGAGGAGGCAACGGAACTCGAAATGCTTTCGAATTTTCGCGCGTAAGGAGACTTGAGTGCGCCTTTAATCTTTTTTCTCTTAGTACATCGTCATTGCGACAGCTTTATGTGATCGCTACTGGCGCTGCTAGCGCATGCAATGACTGCAATTACGGCCTTACTTTGAATTATTTGCAGCGCTTGGAACTAGCTCAGGTCGCAGGGACTGAACCTAATTTTGATCAATGCCATTTAAATGCTCAGGAAATTGGCCTGCTGATGTAGGGGCCACATAAACACTATCTTTACTGAGGTTGGGTGGAACAGATTCACGTCTCGCACGGGTGTGGTCCTTTGTTCCAGAACGTCTCCATCCGCAAGGGGTACAGACACCGTTGACAGGGACCGCGAAGCGAAGTTGATTCTGAGGCATTTTGGGTGAAAGATAAAGAGGACCTCTCTGTCAGCGTCCGTTCTGTCGATCTTTTCCAGAATGAGTTCATATATCTGGATGGTTATAGTTTCCTCCCGTGCGCGGTAGTGGGCATCGCTTCCTCCATTCTTTCCGTGTCTTTGTTGTTTTCTCTTTCCGTTTTCTTTTGTACTCCCTCTGTGTCTTTCCTTCGTCCTTCCCGCCCGCACTCGTTGACAGGAAAAGTTGAACCACCTTTTCCCTTCACCCAGCAAATCTCTCTCTCTCTCTCTCTCTCTCCCCCCCCCCCCTTTACAAAGACCTTCGGGCACCCTTCTTAACCCCCATCCATTGCCTTGCATCCCTTTTCACGGCCGCTGTCTGACGAGTTTCAAGTTATGCTTCTTAATTGCGTAGCCCCCCCCCGTTCGCAGCCACCTCACCTCTCCTTTATGCGCCTTCTGGCTTCGGTGCCACTGTGTCCCAGGTCGGTTCGGCTGGCACCCTGTGGCACTGACCTTGTTTTCTTTCCGGAATTCCCCTATTTTCTTTCCTCCTCACCCACCTTGTCTTTCATACTGCAGTTTTCAGTCAGCGTTCTGTGTGTGTCGTCTCTTTCTTTGGTTTTCTTTCCTGTCTGTTTTCTGCCATGTTTACAGGAACGTGAAAACGGGGGGGGGGGGGGGGGGGGGAGTGGAGGGATGTAGCTGCGTGAGGTGGTTGTTCAGCGGCCTCTGGCTCACAGCCATCTTCCCTCTGCTCTGGCCTACAGGATTAACTTCACGTGGCGTCTCTCGTGCTAACGCGAACGACTCAACAATGGTGTGGCGTAGGCTCTTCGTCTGCCGCGGTGATAGCGGCGCCTTTTTGCCCCTGCCCACGGACTGCGGAGATGTTGCATTTAAAGCAGGGGCTTTAGCGTCATTCCTCACAGCGAGTGAATGTATACAGGAAGTTGTGTCTGTGGCATGCTGATCGAGCCGATGGGGGACAGTTGACCGAGATGGCGATGGCGACATCGCTTTACCGTCATTCAAGGGAAGGAGCTCTGCGCTGTACCGTCTTTGTTGGCGGACATTTTTCGGGACGCGCAGCACCGATGAGGTCGATGCCCACGACTAGGAACTCATCGGTCGAGGCGACGGGGCAGCAGAGGAGACACCCAGCGCTCAGCCTTTGTGGAGGTGCGAGACCTTTTCCCGGCATTGGTTCTAGTAGATATTCCACCTTCCTTAAATGACCATAACCCGCGTTTACATGGATGCCAGAGCAGCGCATCCTATCGACTTACGGGGCGTATCGCATTCATGTAAAGGAGAAAAATGCCCCAGAAGAGGGCCTCCTACAAGTAATGGAGGCAGGATCGAGAAGTACAAGTCGACACTCTGTGCTGGCTACACAATATCCCCTCCGCCGGATAACAAAGCAGACTGCGATCAAGATGGGAGATGGGAGCGCAGCACTCCTCCGAGATTCGATGTGGTACATGTGAACAGTGGCGCGTCCGCTTCGCGAGGTACCCTGGATGTATGATGCTCCACTGTCGTATTCATGTAAATCTACGCGAGATTGAACTACAGGTGGCGTCGCAGTCGCTCTGCTAGTGCGGATCGGGAGCCATCGGCGCTCGGGTAACGTACGCGGTGGCGGTTCGCTTCCAAGTTTACGGAGGAATTTCTGCCAAAGAAAGCGTGTACTCTGCAATACATGAGTAATATACTGCTTAAAATGTTGCTATTTTGCGCCAAAGAGCGTGGAATTGGCATACGCTACGGGAAAGAGGCGTGGATTGTAGGAAAACGGATTGTAGGATGAAGAGGAATGCATATATAGGGACTGACACGCGACCATATGTAGGTACCCCTGTGTTGTGACTTGATCACACAGCTTTGCATGCGTTTAGCTTGTACCGCGGTCACGGGCCTGACATTAATGCGAAAGCATTAAAAGCCTCGAAGTCCAGAAAATTCGGTGTTGGCGTTGTCGGCGAAAACTCACGACCATGACTCTGGCAGGCGGTCCCCGGACAGCAACCTAGGAGGCCGGTGGGTCACCTAGGTCACGTGACCTTGCGGCGTCATTACAAGCTGCCTACCGTGGCAGTTAAATTAATAACTGGTCGCTCGGGAAGATCAACCTGGGTCCCACAAGACCCACCGCTGGGAGCACCTGCCATCGCAGGGGAGTGGCGCATCTCTTAACCGCCGCACCCCTGCGTCAGGAGGGGTATGAGGACTCCCACGGATCTATAAATATGTACAGTACAGAATGACCTTCTGCATATATGGGAATTGACCCACTACGCTGTCGCGTCATACCCTTAAGGCGGGGCTTAAGTGTCCCCTCCAAATTTTTTTATTGCCTTATACGCTTGCCTAATAGCATTTTTGTTTTTTGTTCGTCATGGAAGTGATATAGTTAAAGGAATGTCAGACAGACAAATTAAGTGTCACATCCAGAAAACGCATTTCACCTTGCGTTACTGTGGCGACCCGGTGCTGCACTGGTAAGAAGCTGTCCAGTATCGGCAGCTGCAGACAGCCATCTTTTTGTCGCTGCAAAACTGACCTGCCAGTCACCACATCGGCACACCTTCAACATGTAGCTTTTGCGCAGCAGCCCTCTCACCCTAACCTTTATATACCACATGTTATGGAATGTAATGAGCACCCCTTCAACCAAGTAAATTAAATGAGGTACCTTCCACTCTTCGGAGGGGTTCAGACCGCTCCAAGCGTAGTTATTCGGCGATGATGAAGGAGGAGATGGTCGATGGATGCAGACGATGGAGACGAGGAAATATATTTACAGAAATTTAATAGGTTGAAGACTGCAAGTTACAGAAACGAAGTCACATAGACAAATTGAGTAAACCGTAACTTAAGAGAACTGATCTCACACAGAGAAACACTCGACATGACCTTACTTATCGACTAAAGGTTAAAGACTTGTAGAAGTACGTGTCAAGCACGGAGCCTCTACCAAGACTAGACAAGGCTGGTGTCTAATTATTATTCTTCGATATTTATATGTTTAAGAAATAAAGAAGTTAGGGCAGTCATGTTTGAAAGGTATGTCTATAGTCTTCGCTAACCATTGAAGCCCTAATACAAGGTATACCCACAGCCTCTGAAGGTTGAGCACCACCTCCAGCCCAGGGCATGGCTAAAAAAAGAAGAAACACATAAATAAAACGTTCCGGACTTTTCTCTCCCTTTCCACTCCACGTGCAACTTCGAGTTCGGCTTCTCGCCACGTCACCCGCGTGCCACTTTTGAAGGGATGACGTGTTGTTGCTAACTGACAGTCCGATGGCGGAAGCAGGAAACGAGCCCTGCGACGCTTCCAAGAATGCCTGCAAAAAAAGGGGCCCCTTCTCTCACTAAACTCTTCGCAGGTGTGCATGATTCCGCTGGCGCATGCGCGCGCTTAACAGTGCCAGAAGACGGCTGCCCTAACGACGTTGACAAGTCGGGTTAATCTGATTTGGCATGTTTCCATTATCCTGCAACGCCTGCCTTGCAGCCGCACGTTGCTTCGACCAGGTGAATGGTCGGAGACAGCTGTGTAAGAGAGATGAACCGTTAGAGCTTTCCGGGGGCGCAGAGATGCATGTCTGTGCGATGCACTGGGCCGACACTTAATTCACGCAAGTTTCCGCCAAAATTTCTTTCAAATCGTGAACGTGGCGCAATTAAAAAATATTGCAACTTTTAGCCAAGTTCCCTCTTCGAAAAAACTTCTCAGCCGAAAGGCGGACGGAACCCGGGTCCAATAAGCTGCTTCGGTAAGTCTTAAGACGGTGGCAGTCATTCGGGGAAGAGTCGCGGAGGCCACGACAGTTTGCACACTTGAAGGCAGTCGATCAGCAAATATCTCCGCTCTGTGGCTTTGAGCATCTCGGGCTATGGATAGAATTGTTGCAGACACCACTCACGTGACCCATCCTTCTGCATCTCCTGCACTGTAGCGGCTTCGGAACGAAAGGTCGTACTGGGTGTCGAAAATGCATAACCTTCAAGTATGATGGTATACATGTAACCTCTAAGGTCAGCTTGATGCATTTAGACCTGCCAAGGAACTGCACATGAATTATTCAACGGCTGTCATTCAGCGATTTGATTAACATAGGTAAATCGGGGTAACAGTTGGCGATGTCACAGTTGCAAATTACGCCAGACGTAGTGCCACTGCCTTGGAGTGGGCGTATACGCTCATATTGTCGAGTTTTATGAATACGATCAATATTTCTAGGGCGTTCCACTCCTTGGCATCAATGGCAATAACATTTTATAGGGTTTTATTCTCACGTCTTCGACCCTTCCCGGTACGAAGCTTTCCAGATACATAGAGGTGGCTTGCCTGTTCTTAAGGTTCATGAGTTATGATGGTTCCTGTGTCACAAGCGAGACTATTTGCGCCGGGGCACTTCGCGCCTTGCTGACCTTTGACGGGCTTGATGAGGACGACTCGGCTTGTCTGCGCTTGGCCTTCTTCCTAACGACCGGTACGAACCCGGCGTCCATCGAGGAGTCATCACTTGACACCGAGTACACCAGAGTGTCCTGGCTGCTAGAATCGCTCGTGTGGAAGAGGCGCTTTCTCTGGAAGGCAGTTGCCTACGCACCAGGTTCTAAAAAAGGCCCAGCGGCCTCCAGTTCCATCGCCGTAACAAAAATGGAGCGGTGCCTCCCTGGTAATTTTCACAAATACTTATAAACTGCTGCCTTAATTGAAGGCAGCGTCCCGATACAAAACAACTTCGTCTTCCTCATATCGACATGAGCTACCCTGTTGTGGGGGAATGGGAATAGTCTTGGTTGCAAACATTGCTGTTTCAAGCAGGGCATGCCGTGATTGTGGGACCAGCGCCCCGTTCTGGCTGCTACAGCGAATGTCTTAAATATAAAGGCTCATAGAAACCCTGTAGCTAGTGCCACGCCTGTAGCCTAGTGGCAAGCGTATCCGATTCCCACCGGTGGGTGCAACAAGCACCTTGCTCTATCGAGCCCAAGTTGGATACGTGCAGGCTTGGTCGGGGTGGTTGCTGACACTTGCACGGCTCTTGGCGTTTATAACGCGGGAGCTGGACTTGACTCTGCTTTACTTCCCACGAGTTAACCCTATCGGGCGAGTTAACCACGTCCTATCCTGTACGGCACCCATAAAATAAGTACGTATATCTGCGCAAGAGACGCATATATACAGTACGCTGTACTCGACAGGACCGGGAAATATGCAGCGGAGTACCACGCATGTGGCACGGCGCCTCGCTACGGTGGGAAAAGCACCACCACGGTGCTTTTATTTTTCCAGCATTCTACCTGCAGCGTATACATGTCCATTAATTGATTCCTGTCTGACCATGTTGTTGTTGCTGTTGCCTCAGAAGCGATGCCGCATGTTTGGTGCAGATCCAAACAGGGGAAAAACTCATTCAGACTTATCCCAAGCGGGTCATAAATAAAAATTGAGGATTCTGGGGAAAGGAATAACGAATTTTGAGAGATTTTGAGAAGATTGGAATGAGACCATGCATTGGTGTAGTATGGTCGCAACTTTTGCCTTTTCTTTCCTAGAGGCATAGGGATATGTCGGGGCTTTCTGTTGGCTTTGCGGAATTGTACGCGTTGTACTTGCCTTTTATTGGTGTTCCAAAAGTGATTACTGGTGCACTCATGTGCCAAGATATGAAAACGTCACAATGAATAGTCGGCGCCCTCTAGGTCCTTTTGCTACGGGAGGGTATACCATCTCATTTTACGCCTCGCGATCATGTGACACAAGTGGAGACCATGGGATTACGTGCCGACGTGGTCACGTGCTCGCACCATCGTTGTGTCGCACTTTGGTCGGTGTTCCAGAATTTTTACTCATCCAGGATAGTAACAGTGTTGCGTGTTCTTTGCGGGTATTTTTCTAATTTCCGTCTTTTTTTTGCCCGGCGGGTAACAAATTTGTAAATTACTGCACTTTTTTTAATCCCAGTGCAGTAGTCAGAGACCTTTAAAGGGACACTGGGGAGAAAGTTTTTTGTTAGCAATATATGATAGTTCGGCATTTCATGGCTTTGTTGACGCTTGTCCGGGAGCGAAAGATGCATTTATTTCAAAGAAATTCGGATTCTAAGCTGAAAAAAATTTTCCCGCCGCTCCGATTCAAACTCGAGAACTTTTATGACGACACGGAGAACTCTTATGACGACACAGAATGGAGTGACGTGCAAGGTGACGTAAACGTAGACTCCGTGATTTCTGGCCGCTAGCGGTGCGGTCTAGCAGCTGCCGAAATGAAAGCTACTGCCGCCGCACGTTGAAGGCATCTATCGGGGGTTGCTACCGTCGCTTCGTTTACGTTTGCACCGGCGTCTGGCCAGCGTTACGATGGATCCCGTTCCCCAACCCGACGACGTAGTTCTCGCAAAAACTCTGGCCTGCATTTCAGCGACCTCATCCCCACAGAGCGTGCGATGCTTTTGAGGAAGCACAGTTAGGTTAGGCGCCGGCGAGTCGTTTCCCACTTCCTCAGTGAGCAGCCGTTGCAAACTAAATATGATAACCCCAGTGCGGGGAGTCGCAAGGGGCCAGGACAAGGTCGGCGCCTTGCGCCCATTGGAGGCTTGGAGGCTGGCCGGGGCTTTGGGGCCAACGGATTGTGATTCCTTGAACGGCGCGGTTGCACGGCGCAGCAGGCGGCGTTGAGGTCTCCCACGGTTGCAAGGGCCAAGTTATGTATTTATTTTTTGCCACAAAAAACAAATAGGTGCTCGAGGGCGGTCGTGTTTAAAGTCGGCGGCTTGAAACCAAAGCCTGCGCACGACGCTTCAACGGCTTCCGCTAGATCCAACGGGTCCACTGGATCTGGCTCTCTCGCCAACTTGCATGTACCTTCAGATATGTACTGTGAATTGATTAAAATAGCCGAGCTCGAAAAGAACAGCTCCGCCCAACTGCCGCAGTTATTGAATATAACGCGCACCTCGCCGCGGAGACAAATCAGTCTGGCCGGGCCGGCGGCGGCTGGCGCACTCGGCGCGAAATAGATACATGCTCCAATCTCCCCGCCAGTGCGGTCAGAGTGCGCCGAAGCCGCCGAAAGCGTCGGCGGTCAAGCGCATTTGGAGTATAGGGGGTCTCACTTTGACCGACGTAACTTCGCCGTGCAGCGCGCGCGCGCGCCTCGCAGCAGCATAAACGCGCCTTAACAGAGCCTGCGCTTAACAGCTAACCAACGTTTTCTGCGGCGGCATCCAAGGGAGCCACTGAAACCCCCCGCCCACTCACTGAATAGAAGAAAAGAGGTCGGGTGCCGAGGTTCGGAATCGAACCAGGGCCTTCAGCGTTTGAGGCGGAGACGCTGCCGCTCCGCCACGACGGCTCAAGGTATAGCCGACAGTAAAGGCGCATCTAGTGAATGCAGTCTTCTGATGCAGAAATCTCCGCGCGTTCGCTAGGTATATCCTGGCCTAACAGAGCTAGGCCATCAGCAATTTTTCTGAACTGCCTTGTACCTTGTCTCCCGTCCCTAATAAACGATTTCCGTTAAGTAGTTTGAAGTTGACTGGCACAGCCGGGAATGTTTCGCCGGGCAGGCGTGCGAATACACAAGTGGTGCCTTGTACGATCACCGACCATCGTGCCATCATAGCTTTTCATCGACCGTGGCGATCATCTGACAAGCCTTAACAGGCTCCTTCAAAGGTTAACTAGCACTTGTAGCGGCACTTGGAGTTCCTCTGCTGTTCGGCGCTTGTATATAGAGCCGATTCAAAAACAAAACCACGGGGCACGCAAAGCTCATAGACGCGAAGCGCCATAAGGAATCGAAACTCTCCTGGCCGCCTGTGGCACCGCCAAGCATCCATTTTCTTTGCTTCCAACATTAAGGTTGTCTTTTGCTTTCCTTCCTGCCTTGTGTGATAAAGGTGCACTATTGGTTTTAAAACAAAACTTACTTAAATATTGATCTGCGCAGCCTACCTTTGTCAGCCTCAGAGATTCGCGTAAACATTTAGGATGGAAAATTCGTCCAAGGTGGCGTCTCTTGTCTTATCGCGTCACCACGCTTGTACTTGCGAGATTGGCCTGTGGTGGCGATACCTGTATTTTGGTTCTTGCTATTTTCTACCTTACAAGAGCTTTGTTTTCAGTAAGAGCGGCGTTTTTGTGATCAGTAGCTGGTATTCTATCGATACAAGCCAACATCAATTTCTCCTCAGTGTCCCTTTAAGACAGTCGACGACGAAGTTGACTGCATTGCGGGCAGCGCGAGGTACTGCACAACCTGAGATTTATCGGAGCTCTTAATTGTATTCTCGTTGAGAAGAAGTTGATATGATTTGCAGCCTTCTTTTATGAGTCCGCGATATGCTGCGCATTTGCAGTCAGTTACTCCATATCGCGTTCGCTTCTTGATGCCATCACTGTGAGATGTAATGGCTGTCTCCAAACAGCGGGAGAACCACGTGAAGTGCCCTGAACCTAAGCAGCCTATCAGCGCAGAGACCCCACCAGTTGCCCGTACCGTACCGAGGATAACATCAGTCGAAGCAGTTTGGCTCTCTGCACGGAGCTGGATGCGAAAAGGAGCGACATGGTCGGCTGCGCTGCATGTAGTAATCATGGAAGCATTCGCAGCAACTGAACCGTGCTGTTCCTCCAAGGCGGGTTGTTCAGTGTTTATTGTTAGGCCGGTGCAGAGAGCGATGCACGTTGCGCGAGTGAAAACTCTCGTGGCACACCAGCCGATGTGAGAGGACGAGTCATTCAAGACGAAAGGCGACAATAGCGAAGGCGGGCGTGGAGAAGGGGAAAGCCCACGCCGTTGTAGACGCGCTGTGAACGCCACTTGTCTGGCATGGCACGCTGGAATGTGTGAAAGGTAGAGGTGGGCAATTATTTAAGGAATAGCAAAAATGAATCGCTCTTAGCACTTCCTAGATGACTTTTGATATCCCAACGTCATCAACTCCTTGAGGCAACGCCTGTATATTCGTGATTAGGCCATACTAGTTTAGGCCATTCGGATTTACTCACAATTTTTTCATGTGCTCAAAAATTTCAACGCATCAGCTACTTGTCTTACTTCCGCGTGGAAAAAAAATCTCCAGCTGTGATTCGAACCGCGAACATATGCGCTGCACTTGAGTTGGTACGGAAGGTACGCTGTGCACTGCTCAGTCTGAAGCCTGACGCTGGAATTGCTTTCTCCCCCTTCCCCCGTCCTACCTTCTTCTGAGTATATGCCGGAGTACCCGGAGCCCGCGCGTCGTCAGTGCGCATGCGCGAATCGCCTTGAGGGCGCCAGGTACCCGGCAGTTGCATGCGTGGCTGCCACGTCAATGAACGCGGGCGCAGTGGCCGGGGGCGGGCTCATGCTAAAGGTGTGTGTCAACTCACTCTCTAGCAAGCATATCAACGGTGCACTTTTTCGTTATGATTTGCGATAGCGATACTAAAGCCATTTACCCCGATCGATGATAGTCCCCTTTAGTCTAAGGAGTCAGAACGCGGAAATGTTCACAGGGTCTCCGAACTTCGTTGTGCACTGGCAGTGCGATCGCAGTATCTTTGAAAGGTTGGCGCCTTCACGGGAAGTGACGCCACTTCTGGTCTCGTGACGTCAGCTTCCTCCAGCATACGGGCGAATTTTCTGACTTACGACGCATTTCGGCTCCGTAGGAGGTGGAGGTGGTAAAACTTTATATCCCACAGTAGGGGTCCTGAAGGACACTCGGCTAGGCGCCAAGTGTAGAGGGCAGCTCCCACGTCGGCACAGAGAGCCCGAAGCTCTCCGCCGTCGCGCGGGCCTCCTGGACAGCCTGAAGCTGGTCGTGCACGAAGTGAAGCACTCTTTAGCACTTTGTCCCAATGTTCCTTGTTCTTGGTGTCGGCGTCACTCGATGCACAACCACACAGCATATGGTTCAAGTCTACACGTTCACTGCACTGTTCACACAGATGTTGTCCGTCGTAGTCTGGGTCGATGTGCTTCTTGCTCCAGGGGTTGGGGTGTGAGTTCGTTTGGAGCAAGCGTAACGTGACCGACTGGCTGCGGGTTAATTTCTTATCCGTGAGGGGAAACTCTCGTCTGCCTAAATAAAAGTGTTCAGTGAGCTCGTTGTACGTGAATAATTGATCCCTGTACTCGATATGTGGGGTAGCGGAGGAAACCGGAGGGACGCGGTCGATGAGTCCTCGCGCCGCCTCGTGTACGATCTCGTTGAAATTCCGCTGTCCGCCCCCTAAGTTACTCATGTGTGCGGGGAACCATACGATGGAGTGATCGGTGATGTTACATTTCGCCTAAGATTCGTAGCGTCGTCTTGTCTATTCCGCCCTTGGCGAAAGCTCGTGTGGCTGCTCTAGAGTCCCTGTAGACAGTTGTGAAGCTCGAGTCTTTGAGAGCTAGTGATATCGCTGCTTGCTCAGCTACCTCAGGCATCTTGGTGTAAAGCGTAGTGAGTGAGTGAGTCCGTAGGAGGTGCGATGTTGTCGTATTAAAACAAAATTAGCAGGGATACAGTTTTGTTACTTTCGCGCAGCAGCCAGTCCCCATAAGACGGAATATGAGCTTCCCATTCGCTGACTCCAGTTTTGTCCTTGTGTCCTTGTCTCTCTCTTGTTTGCAGTGGAAGTCACCTACTACGAATATACGGCCTAGCTGGCGACGACAAAGTCCCATTGACGCCAGGTGGCTGCAGACCTGGCTATTGAAATGCCTCGCACGGCCGTTCGCCACGTTGTCCCGCACAGAGCTGTGTGAATCCACAGTTTTGTCAATCGTTTTTGTCCACAACTCCTTGCTGTCACAATTATGCGCTCTGAAAAACAGCAAACCCGCCGCGGTGGCTCAGTGGTTCGGGCGCTCGACTACTGATTCGGAGTTCCCGGGTTCGAACCCGGCCGCGGCGGCTGCGTTTTTATGGAGGCAAAACGCTAAGGCGCCCGTGTGCTGTGCGATGTCAGTGCACGTTAAAGATCCCCAGGGGGTCGAAATTATCCCGGAGCCCTCCACTACGGCACCTCTTTCTTCCTTTCTTCTTTCACTCCCTCCTTTCCCCCTTCCCTTGCGGCGTGGTTCAGGTGTTCAACGATATATGAGACAGATACTGCACCATTTCCTTTCCCCCAAAACCAATTATTATTATAAACAGCAAAGAGCAGCGGACAAATGTTTGTGCGGCCCGCAGAAAAATGTGCCAGTGTGTGTGAAACATGTAAAAATAGCTCTATACTGGGCTCACAAAATATTTATTCTCGAGAGATTCCGCTTGTATACATTGTTTTGGTCAAGAGTAAGTTATTAACTAGTGCTTGAAGTGGTCTCTAGATAATGGCATGATGGTCGTGTGCAAAAAATGACAAGGGTTTTTTATGTTTTTATTGCGGTGCGTGTTCAGGAATATATTTCACGCATGTACTCATGTTCGTTTTATTAAATGACCACTGAATGTTTTTCATTGTTCCAGTGGGACCACGACTGGCTACAAGATTTCCGGATTTAGTTATTTTTCTGCCACTAATCAACACCGAACAAATTAAGCATTTTTTGTTAAATGGAGAGCAAGAATAAACTTATTTGCGACATGTTCGGTTTACCAGTTTCGTTACGACGTATTTGTCGAAGGCATAAGCTCGCAAGATTTTCCGATTTTTATGTGGGTGCAGATGACGTGACTTGCTATTTAAAAGCAGCCCGCGATTTTTTTCTACTGTATGGGCTAGATGTTTTTATGTTTAATGCACTGAGAAACTGCATTTTACTGCACATTACCGACAGCTGATAACTAAACTGTGTCAACGACTCCCTAAACCTTTGTCTTGCACGACTACCAACACTTAGTTTTAGGCCATGTTAAAACAACCTCAAGACTCCTGCGAGTATTTAGAACGTTGAAACACAATTATACCTGCAGGAGAAATATGCCTTGAGTTTTCTTCAAGATTCATAATCAAGTAAGAGCAACGGCTTGAAGCAAACCTGCATGTCCATACCTGTGAATGAAAAAGAATGTCCAAGTCAGTCATTAGAGTGACTTTACTTCTATTCTATGCATCGGTTTTGTACTCATTCTACCTTGCAAAGCGATATAAGCATGACTCGCATGAAATTCTTCGCACACTTGCTAACTTGTCCCCTCAAACATGACACTACAATACACGCACCAATTTGGAAAATTCCTTACTCACGTTTAAAACAATCTGACAAAATCCTCTGTCATGCCCTAACGACCCTACTAAACCACCTTCATTGTCAAGGAATCAACATAAGCACCATTAACAAAAATATACTTAAGTCCTTTGTAACGCGAGAGTGAGCGTGTATGAAATTGTTTCATGTAGTTTGGAAATTCTCTTTCCATTGTAAAATTGGTGTGCTACTATGGCTGCCTTGTATATATTGACCTTTATTTGTGGCTCGAGAATGAGCGTATATTATTTTGTATAGCATATTATACGTACTGACTGTTACACTTTCTAATGTATAAAGATGTACATTTCTAAATCTTCCACTGTATATAAATAAAGGGCTCGAAGCTCGTCAAATGGAAACTTCCACTTTTTCTTCGAGCTCTCCTCGTCCTCCGTTAATCTTTTTCTGATGAAGAAATAAAAGATTGATTGATCGATTGATTGATTGTTAAGCTGTAAGAGCTCGCAACATGATAAACATGTTCAGTTGCTTCTACTTTCATCCTGTTCGTGTCCCCACCCCCTTACGGTGAGCTGTGAGTCGATTTTCATTGGCTAAATTCAAGCGATACGCTTAACTTCATATTCAACTTGTTATTTCTGTATGCCTTGAATAATTATTTTACAGCGACTGCTGTCAGGCGGCCGTCCCTGGCTTTCTCGTCGCTGTCGCCTTCAGCGTCGTCGCCATCGGCATCACCGGTGGTTTCGTTAATGTCACGGTCAACCCGGGTCGCATAAGCCTGCGGGTGGCTCTGTTTGGAACAGCCGCCTGCCAGTGCATTCCTTGACCACTGCACCAGTGGGATATGAGGTGACTGTATCTCTCTACCTCAAAATATCCCCAAAACTAAACGCCTAAACAACTATCGTTGAAAACCTCGTTACGCAGTCGTAGCCGTCCTGTGAGTTTTTTTCTGGTTTGATCGTTTGCTATATTTCGCAACATTTGTTGTTGTTGTTGTTGTTGTTGTTGTTGTTGTTGTTGTTGTTGTTGTTGTTGTTGTTGTTGTTGTTGTTGTTGTTGTTGTTGTTGTTGTTGTTGTTGTTGTTGTTGTTGTTGTTGTTGTTGTTGTTGTTGTTGTTGTTGTTGTTGGCCTATAAAAAGATGGCACATACCCACACAGGGGGATCGGCCGAAAATCGGGTGGCTGTTCACCTGAACGCAGATAATAAAAAGGAAAAGCACGTGGGAGCGCAACACCGGTGAATTCTTCCTCATGAACAGAAAAGGGATGAGAGTTTTGATTTCAAAATTGTTAGAATAATAATAAAGAGTGGGATTAAATAATAATGATTAAGTCAAAATGTAATAATTGATAGAAAAGATAATTTTGGAACACTTAGCAAGGCAGTCGGCGAGATTCAATCAGGAAATTTAGAACAGCGGTACAAACAGATCTGTGGCTGAACCCAAATGTGGTGGCGCCAAATGATGGCAAGAGCGGGCTGCTAAAAGCCGAATGAGAAGACAAAGAAGACCAATTGCTTGCGCCAGAAAAACCTGTAAGTTCGCTCTTAAGCCTGGGTGAAATTTTTCCTGTTTGGATCTGCACCAAACCCTGGCCAATCCCCCACCGTGGGTATGTGCCATCGTATGCGAGGCAACAACAACAATAAGTTCGCAATTTGCAGCTCCAAAAATATGTCAGCCGTTTGAAAGTAACGCGAGAGAAGTGTCTTCCTGTGCAGTCGTGCCTGAAGAATGATGCTTGACGTGACAGCTCAGTTACCCCGGCAGTGCCTTTCTTGCGGTCTACTTGATCGGCCTTATTATTTACGGACACACCCACATGCGGATCAAAGCCAGCAATGCTATAGAAGAGCAGTCGTGCTGTCTTGCAGGATGGTTGGCTGTCATGGACCTCTTCGAAGACGAGAGCTTGATGAGGTTCTTCCTGTTCGCTATGTTCGTGGTGTCGGCGATGATTTTTCTCCTCTTAGGGCTGACAATATTCACATTTTGTGAGTACACTGTTCCTTCTGTTCACAATTTTGACCACGAGACATAACTATTACTCTCACCAGTGTGAGTTGCTGCCGTGGCCATGTATGCAGTAGTGATAGGCGGTTTTGCGTTGTTTGCTGGGCCCATAATTGTATAAAAATTAACTTAAATCTGCCAAGTGCTTATCATAGTTATGTATAAGTGTCGCCCTTTTCTTCGTTTCCTCGAGTAATATTTACATGCACGGTAAGGTGTAAAGCAAACAGCCCCCGTTATCTCCCAAATGACCCCAGTATGCCTTCTAACGCTTGGGCATCTAAACACCGCAGTATTCGCAGCGGATTGTGCGAGAGCAGTTTCCAAACGGACTCCATTGCAACTACACGAGAACACGCTTCCTGCAACTTCTTCACGAAACCCACAAAGGATCATCGGCTATGAAAGCCGTGGCACGCTCCCTATTTTGGTGGCCAGGACTTGACCGCGACATAGAGCAGCGCGCCCCATTGTGTAAATTGAATAGCAAATTTACCTATGCCACCGGCTGCACCTCCCCTAAACTGGCCGAAGACTGAAGAACGGTGGTATCGGATCCATATCGACTTCGCAGGACCCGTAACCGGGAAGATGATCCTGGTTGTAGTGGACGCGCACTCCAAATGGATCGAAACGATTCCTATGAAGCATGCAAACGTAGAAAGCACAATAAGGGCTCTGAGGAGCATGTTTGCCCCTTTTGGTGTGCCCACGTACAATAGTATCTGACAACGCCACACAGTTCAAGAGTAAGGAATTTGCAACATTTACAGCAAAAAACAATACGCATCTGTGCACGGCAACTTTTCACCCCACAGTCAAACTGAGCTGCTGAAAGGGCGGAGCGAACGATAAAGGAGGGTATTCAAAAAATAAAGGGCGGCGATCTCAACGAGAAATTGGTACGGCTGCTGTTCAGTTATAGACTAGCACCTGTAAAGACTGGCAAATCACCTTCAGAGATGCTCCTCTGGTATCAAATAAGATCGCGTCTAGACACCTGCTTCCCTGTGAATGTTGCAGGTGCAACTGAGGGGAGCCACGACTGGACACGGCCGCCAGACAGCAGCGTGTACGTCCGCAATTGCGGACAGGAAGAGAAGTGGATCCCTGGTTGTGTCAAATCGGCGACAGGAGCACGGATGGTAAGCCTAGAGACTCCCACTGCCATCGTCAAGCGGCACGTCGATCAGGTGCGCCGCCGCTCGGGTTCATCACCAAGGTTTCCGGTCACCGATACGACTGCTCGTGGTCCAGGGCCCAGCCTGACGAAAGGTCCCAGCACGGCCGCCAATGCAACCACTCCCTTGGAAGCGGCCGCCCCAGATGATTCTCCTGACACAGGGCAAATTGCGGGGAACAATATTCAGCCTCGCACCTCTCCTCTCCCACCTACCTTGAGTGCGGCCGAAGCTTCGCAGCAAGTCCTGCGCCGGTCAACGAGGCAGCGGAAGCCAGTGCAACGGTTCCATTTTTGAGGAGAGGGTATAGTGTTGTCTTCGTCATGCTAGAGTGCTGCGCGTGCGCCGAACACTTCCATGCCTTTTTTCCGCTCCCACTTCCCTTTCCACTTCAGGGGATAAAAGCAATCACACGCCCCAAATAAACGTCTTCTATGTTCGAGCTGTCTGTGCCTCGTAATTGTCCGTGCAGACGCCGTGGCTATGCAACAAATACATTCTATGGTTAGTCTGATTTGGCATGTTTGCATTTTCGTGCAACGCCTGCCTTGCAGCCGCACCTTGCTTCGACCAGGCGCCTGGTCGGTGACAGCTGTGTAAGAAACAGGAACCGTTAAAACTTTTCGAGGGCGCAGAGACGCATGTTTGCGCGATGCACCGGGCCGACACATCGCGCCTGTTTCCGCCAAGATTTCTTTCAAATCGTGAACAAGGCGGGATTAAAAAAGCCTCATGCTTTAAGCCAGGTTACCTCCTTGAAGAAAACTTGTCAGTCCAAAGGCTGACGGAACCCGGTTTCTATGTTTTAAGACGGGGGAAGTCATTCAACGAAGAGTCATGGAGGCCACGGCAGTTTGCACGCTTCAAAGGCAGCCGCTCGGCAAATGTCTGCGCTCTGTGGCTCCGACCATCTCGGGCATACGATGGAATTGTTGCAGACACCGCTCACGTGACCCATCCTCATGCACCAACTGCCCTGTAGCGGCTTCGGGACGAAAGGTCGAACTGACTGTCGAAAATGCCCAAGCTTCAAGTATAATGGTATACATTCAACCTCAAAGGTCAGCTTGATGCATTCAGACCTGCCAAGGAACTAGCCATGAATTATTGAAAAGCTGTCGTTCAGCGATTTGATTAGCATGGGTAAATCAGTGTCACAGATTGCGATATCACCGTTGCAAACTACGCCACACGTAGTGCTGCTGCCTTGAAGTGAGCGTACGCTGATATTGCCGAGTTTGGTGAAGGCGATCAATATTTCTAGTGCGTTCCAGTCCTTGGCATCAATGACAATCACGTTTATATAAGGTTTTATTCTCACGTCTTCGACCCCTCCTGGTACGAGGCTTTCCAGATACATAGAGCTGGCTTGCCTGTTCTGAAGGTTCATGAGTTAGGATGGTTACTGGTGCCACAACCGAGACTGCGCCGGGGCACTTCGCGCCCTGTTGACCTTTGACGGGCTTGATGAGGACGACTCGGCTTGTCTGCGCAGTATGCGCTTGGCCTTTTTCCTAACGACCGCTACGAACCCGGCGTCCGTCGAGGAGTCATCACTTGGCACCGAGTACACCAGAGTGTCCTGGCTGCTAGAATCACTCGTGTGGCAGAGGCGCTTTCTATGGAAGGCAGTTGCCTACCCACCAGGTTCTAAAGGAGGCCCAGCGGCCTCCACTTCCATCGCCGTGGCAAAAATGGAGCGGCGCCTCCCTGGGAATTTTCACAAATACCTTTAAAATGCTGTCTCGAAGGCAGCGTTTTGATACAGAGTAACTTCGTCTTCCTCATATCGACATGAGCTTACCCTGTTGTGGGGGAATGGGAATAGTCTTGGTTGCAAACATCGCTGTTTCAAGGAGGGCATGCCCTGATTGTGTGACCCACCCCTCGTAATGGCTAGTACAGCGAATGCCTGAAATATAAAGGCTCCCAGAAACCCTGTAGCTAGTGCCACGCCTGTAGCCTAGTGGCAAGCGTAGCCGATTCCCACCGGTGGGTGCAACAAGCACCTTGCTCTATC
This sequence comes from Amblyomma americanum, assembly GCA_030143305.2. Classification (NCBI taxonomy): domain Eukaryota; kingdom Metazoa; phylum Arthropoda; class Arachnida; order Ixodida; family Ixodidae; genus Amblyomma; species Amblyomma americanum. The sequence continues at coordinate 75,936 of JARKHS020016653.1, forward strand.
GAGCCCAAGTTGGATACGTGCAGGCTTGGTCGGGGTGGTTGCTGACACTTGCACGGCTCTTGGCGTTTATAACGCGGGAGCTGGACTTGACTCTGCTTTACTTCCCACGAGTTAACCCTATCGGGCGAGTTAACCACGTCCTATCCTGTACGGCACCCAGAAAATAAGTACGTATATCTGTGCAAGAGACGCATATATACAGTACGCTGTACTTGACAGGACCGGGAAATATGCAGCGGAGTATACCACGCATGCGGCACAGCGCCTCGCTACGGTGGGAAAAGCACCGCCACGGTGCTTTTATTTTTCCAGCATTCTACCTGCAGCGTATACATGTCCATTAATTGATTGATTCCTGTCCGTCCATGTGGCTTATCCGAAGTGGCTCATAAATAAAAATTGAGGATTCTGAGGAAACGAATAACAAATTTGAGAGATTTTTAGAAGATTGGAATGAGACCATGTATTGGTGTAGTATGGTCGCAACTTTTGCCTTTTCTTTCCCAGAGGCATAAGGATTTGTGGGGGCTTTGAGTCGGCTTTGCGGAATTGTCCGCACTGTTCGTGACTTTTATTGGTGTGCCACAAGTTATTACTGGTGCAGTCACGTGCCACGATATCAATACGTGACAACGAACAGTTGGCGCCTTTTGGTCCTTTTGCTACGGGACGGTATACCATTTCATTTTACGCCTCGCGATCATGTGACAGAAGTGGGGACCATGGGATTACGTGCCGACGTGATCACGTGCTCGCGTCACCGTTGGGTCGATGCACTTTGGTCGATGTTCCAGAATTTTTAATTACCCAGGATAGTTACAGTGTTGCGAGTTCTTGGCAGGTATTTTTCTCATTTTCGTTTTTTTTTTGCCCGGCGCTAAAAATTTGCAAAAAAATTGCACCTTTTTTAATCCCCATGCAGTAGTCAGAGACCCTTAAGACACAGTCGACGACGATGTTGAGAGCAGTGCGGGCAGCGCGAGGTAGTGCACAACCTGAGATTTATCGGAGCTTTTGCATTCTCGCTAAGAGGAAGTTGATATGATTTGCAGCCATCATTAATGAGTCCGCGATATGCTGCGCATTTGCAGTCAGTGTCTCCATATCGCGCTCGTTTGCTAATGTCATCCCTGTGAGACGATATGGCTGCCTCTTAGCAGCGGGAGAACCACGTGAAGTGCCCTGAACCTAAGCAGCCTCTCAGCGCAGAGACCCCACCAGTTGCCCGTACAGAGGATAGCGTCAAGCGAAACCGTTTGGCTCTCTGCACGGAGCTGGATGCGAAAAGGAGCGACATGGTCGGCTCCGCTGGATGTAGTACTCATGGCAGCATTCGCACCAACTGAACCATCCTGTTCCTCCAATTGTACAGTCAGGGCCCTGTGAAAGATAGGCCACGGGGAAAGAAAACGAAAAGTCTGTCATGCGCCAAAAGCCTTACTTGCTTATGCGCCATTGAACCCAACACATCGCAAATGCTCTCCCATGCTTGACAAAACGCGCATCACCATGAAATATTTCAGCCAGCATGCTCAAGAAATCTCGCAAGCTTTTATGATCAATAAGAAAGAGCACAGTTATGTCAGTGCACAGTCTATCACATTACTTTCAAAAGAAATCGCTTTTTTTGGACATCAGTCCTAGAATACTCGCCAGCCGCCTCCCCGATGTTGTGCCTTTTTACCCTTGTTGAGGTTCTTGTTTGTTTTCGTCGTATTACTCCTTTTTAGTGTCGTTTTATCGCCCCCCCCCCTTTTCCGCCTTTCGAAATGAGCACGTGCCATTCAACTCGCCACTTACTTTCATTTCATCCTGGACGCGCGCCTGTAGCACTTAAAAAAAATTACCCTTGTTGCTTTTTCTTGTTTGTTTTCACCCGGTCACCCTGTTGTTACCCCCGTTAACCTTTGGGCCGGTTCATCTCTTGTTACGTTTCTTTTCTCATGCGTTGAGCACGTGTTTTTTTTCTTCGCCTTCTTTTCACGCAGCAAGTTGAATCTGTTTCTTCCTGATTGCGGGAATGCGGTATGAATATATATGTGTTTCTTAAATAAACGCCAGTTGCTAATCAGCACCTGTTTAGCGTTTTCGATCCCTAATGTGTTAGCGCTGTTCCCAATATGATCGAAAGCATACGCTTCAAACAGCTTCACAACAAAAATTCACAGCAAGAGCATGCAGACCATAAGGTTTCCTGCGCCGTATCGCTGAAATTACTAATACTAATGCCTTTCGTAATGCCGCTATTGTAACTTTATTAGCAGCTGTTTAATTTTGGTTTGTTATGTGTAATGCTGCTTTCGTAATGCTGTTACTGATTTTATGTAAGTCTATGCGTGTACCTTAAGGCAGAGCTTAAGTGTCTCCTCCAAATTTTTTTTATTGCGCTACGCTTGCCTAATAGCGCAGTGCGCATCTAAATCCGGAGTTCGATGCACACGGCGCTATTAGGCACGCGTAGCGCAATAAAAAAAGTTCGGACGAAACGCTGAAGCTCCGCCTTAAAGGAGTATAGACACATAACTTTCGGGTGCGTGTTTTCTTGTTTGTAATGATGCGTAAGGCATTAATACATGGATTACAACATTGTATTGTCATACTACCGCTAAGTAATTTATAATCGCATTTATTTCTCGCGCTCTTTCGGTTTGGTTTCAACAGCCGAATGAGGACTGTGACGTCAACGTGTGCTTACAGGTCACGTTTCTTCAGTATAAAAGTTGCGCCGTTCGGCATTCGGGCCACGATCCCTTGTCCCATCCAAGCAGTCCTATTATGGCTTCTTGATTGTTTTCGCTAGTAGCAAGGCCTTTGTACTCTCCTAATTCTTGGGCTTGTAAGAGGTCATTCAGGTCGTACTTAATGCCTCCAATATGGTTGAGCACATGCTCCACCTTCACTGGCTGCAATCCCATAAAAGCCTCAACGTAGAACATACCGCTCACAAAATTATCTTAGAACATTCGCTGTTTTCCTTTTGCCGTAGCACGCAATGTACGGTACCATGATATAACCTCACACACATGAAATGCAAAAACTTATCAGTGCTCGCGAGAAGAGGATTTCATAAGGGGTTTTAATACGTTCTATGGTTAGTCTCATTTGGCATGTTTGCATTTTAATGCAACGCCTGCCTTGCAGCCGCACGTTGCTTCGATCAGGTACCATGGTCGGTGACAGCTGTGTAAGAAAGAGGAACCGTTAAACCTTTTCGAGGGCGCAAAGACGCATGTTTGAACGATGCACCGGGCGGACATTTCGCGCCCGTTTCCGCCAAAATTTCTTTCAAATCATCAACATGACGGGATTAAAAAAACTTCGTGCTTTTAGCGAGGTTCCCTCGAAAAAAACTTGCCAGTCAAAAGGCTGACGGAAGGCGGCTTCTATAAGTCTTAAGACGGGGGCAGTCATTCGAGTAGGAGTCGTGGAGGCCGCGGCAGTTTGCACGCTTGAAGGCAATCGCTCGACAAATGTCTGCGCTCTGTGGCTTGGAGCATCTCGGGCATACGATGGATTTGTTGCAGACCCCGCTCACGTGACCCACCCTCATGCACCTCCTGCACTGTAGCGGCGTCGGGACTAAAGGTCGAACTGACAGTCGAAAATGCCCAAGCTTCAAGTATAATGGTATACATTCAACCTCGAAGGTCAGCACTTAGACCTGCCAGGGAACTGGGCATGAATTATTGAAAGGCTGAAATTCAGCGATTTGATTAACATGGGTAAATCGGCATCACAGATGGTGATGTCACCGTTGTAAATTACGCCGGCCGTAGTGCCGCTGCCTTGGAGTGGGCGTACGCTGACATTGTCGAGTTTGGTGATGGCGATCAATATTTCTAGGGCGTCCCACTCCTTGGCATCAATGGCAATCACGTTTTTAAAGGGTTTTATTCTCACGTCTTCTACCCCTCCCTTTAGGAGGCTTTCCAGATACATAGAGGTGGCTTGCCTGTCCTGGAGGTTCAGGAGTTCTGATGGTTCCTGTGCCACAAGCGAGACTGTTTGCACCGGAGCACTTTCCGCCCTGATGACCTTTGACGGGCTTGATGAGGACGACTCGGCTTGTCTGCGCAGTCTGCGCTTGGCCTTCTTCCTAACGACCGGTACGAACTCGGCATCCGTCGAGGAGTCATCACTAGACACTGAGTACACCAGAGTGTCCTGGCTGCTGGAATCACTCATGTGGCAGAGCCGCTTTCTCTGGAAGGCCATTGCCTACCCACCAGGTTCTAAACGAGGTCCAGCGGCCTCCACTTCCATCGCCGTGACAAAAATGGAGCGGCGGCTCACTGGTATTTTTCACAAATACTTAAAAACTGCTGTCTCGAAGGCAGCGTTCTGATACAAAACAACTTCGTCTTCCTCATATCGACATGAGCTACCACCCTGTGTGGGGGAATGGGAATAGTCTTGGTTGCAAACATCGCTGTTTCAAGGAGGGCATGCCGTGGTTGTGTGACCAGCGCCTCGTTCTGGCTGCTACAGAAAATGTCTTAAACATAAAGGCTCCCAGAAACCCTGTAGCTAGTGCCACGCCTGTAGCCTAGTGGCAAGCGTATCCGATTCCCACCGGTGGGTGCAACAAGCACCTTGCTCTATCGAGCCCAAGTTGGATACGTGCAGGCTTGGTCGGGGTGGTTGCTGACACTTGCACGGCTCTTGGCGTTTATAACGCGGGAGCTGGACTTTACTCTGCTTTACTTCCCACGAGTTAACCCTATCGGGCGAGTTAACCACGTCCTATCCTGTACGGCACCCAGAAAATAAGTACGTATATCTGTGCAAGAGACGCATATATACAGTACGCTGTACTTGACAGGACCGGGAAATATGCAGCGGAGTACCACGCATGTGGCACGGCGCCTCGCTACGGTGGGAAAAGCACCACCATGGTGCTTTTATTTTTCCAGCATTCTACCTGCAGCGTATACATGTCCATTAATTGATTCCTGTCTGACCATGTTGTTGTTGCTGTTGCCTCAGAAGCGATGCCGCATGTTTGGTGCAGATCCAAACAGGGGAAAAACTCATTCAGGCTTATCCCAAGCGGGTCATAAATAAAAATTGAGGATTCTGGGGAAAGGAATAACGAATTTTGAGAGATTTTGAGAAGATTGGAATGAGACCATGCATTGGTGTAGTATGGTCGCAACTTTTGCCTTTTCTTTTCCAGAGGCATAGGGATTTGTCGGCGCTTGAAGTAGGCGCAGCGGAGCTGTCCGCTCTGCACGTGCCTTTTAATGGTGTGCCACAAGTTATTACTGGTGCAGTCACGTGCCAAGACGTGTAAACGTCACAATGAACAGTTGGCGCCCTCTAGGTCCTTTTGCTACGGAAGGGTATACCATTTCATTTTACGCCTCGCGATCATGTGACACAAGTGGAGACCATGGGATTACGTGCCGACGTGGTCACGTGCTCGCACCATCGTTGTGTCGCACTTTGGTCGGTGTTCCAGAATTTTTACTCATCCAGGATAGTAACAGTGTTGCGTGTTCTTTGTGGGTATTTTTCTAATTTCCGTCTTTTTTTTGCCCGGCGGGTAACAAATTTGTAAATTACTGCACTTTTTTTAATCCCAGTGCAGTAGGCAGAGACCTTTAAAGGGACACTGAGGAGAAAGTTTTTTGTTAGCAATATATGATAGTTCGGCATTTCATGGCTTTGTTGACGCTTGTCCGGGAGCGAAAGATGCATTTATTTCAAAGAAATTCGGATTCTAAGTTGAAAAAAATTTTCCCGCCGCTCCGATTCAAACTCGAGAACTCTTATGACGACACGGAGAACTCTTATGACGACACAGAATGGAGTGACGTGCAAGGTGACGTAAACGTAGACTCCGTGATTTCTGGCCGCTAGCGGTGCGGTCTAGCAGCTGCCGAAATGAAAGCTACCGCCGCCGCACGTTGAAGGCATCTATCGGGGGTTGCTACCGTTGCTTCGTTTACGTTTGCACCGGCGTCTTGCCAGCGTTACGATGGATCCCGTTCCCCAACCCGACGACGTAGTTCTCGCAAAAACTCTGGCCTGCATTTCAGCGACCTCATCCCCACAGAGCGTGCGATGCTTTTGAGGAAGCACGGTTAGGTTAGGCGCCGGCGAGTCGTTTCCCACTTCCTCAGTGAGCAGCCGTTGCAAACTAAATATGATAACCCCAGTGCGGGGAGTCGCAAGGGGCCAGGACAAGGTTGGCGCCTTGCGCCCATTGGAGGCTTGGAGGCTGGCCGGGGCTTTGGGGCCAACGGATTGTGATTCCTTGAACGGCGCGGTTGCACGGCGCAGCAGGCGGCGTTGAGGTCTCCCACGGTTGCAAGGGCCAACTTATGTATTTATTTTTTGCCACAAAAAACAAATAGGGGCTCGAGGGCGGTCGCGTTTAAAGTCGGCGGCTTGAAACCAAAGCCTGCGCACGACGCTTCAACGGCTTCCGCTAGATCCAACGGGTCCACTGGATCTGGCTCTCTCGCCAACTTGCATGTACCTTCAGATATGTACTGTGAATTGATTAAAATAGCCGAGCTCGAAAAGAACAGCTCCGCCCAACTGCCGCAGTTATTGAATATAACGCGCACCTCGCCGCGGAGACAAATCAGTCTGGCCGGGCCGGCGGCGGCTGGCGCACTCGGCGCGAAATAGATACATGCTCCAATCTCCCCGCCAGTGCGGTCAGAGTGCGCCGAAGCCGCCGAAAGCGTCGGCGGTCAAGCGCAGTTGGAGTATACAGGGTCTCGCTTTGGCCGACGTGACGTCGCCGTGCAGCGCGCGCGCGCGCCTCGCAGCAGCATAAACGCGCCTTAACAGAGCCTGCGCTTAACAGCTAACCAGCGTATTCTGCGGCGGCATCCAAGGGAGCCACTGAAACCCCCCGCCCACTCACTGAATAGAAGAAAAGAGGTCGGGTGCCGAGGTTCGGAATCGAACCAGGGCCTTCAGCGTTTGAGGCGGAAACGCTACCGCTCCACCACGACGGCTCAAGTTATAGCCGACAATAAAGGCGCATCTAGTGAATGCACTCTTCTGATGCAGAAATCTCCGCGCTTTCCCTAGGTATATCCTGGCCTAACAGAGCTAGGCCATCAGCAATTTTTCTGAACTGCCTTGTACCTGGTCTCCCGTCCCTAATAAACGATTTCCGTTAAGTAGTTTGAAGTTGACTGGCACAGCCGGGAATGTTTCGCCGGGCAAGCGTGCGAATACAGAAGTGCTGCCTTGTACGATCACCGACCATCGTGCCATCATAGCTTTTCATCGACCGTGGCGATCATCTGACAAGCCTTAACAGGCTCCTTCAAAGGTTAACTAGCACTTGTAGCGGCACTTGGAGTTCCTCTGCTGTTCGGCGCTTGTAAATCGAAGCGCGTCAAAAACAAAACCACGGGGCACGCAAAGCTCATAGACGCGAAGCGCCATAAGGAATCGAAACTCTCCTGGCCGCCTGTGGCGCCGCCAAGCATCCATTTTCTTTGCTTCCAACATTAAGGTTGTCTTTTGCCTTCCTTCCTTCCTTGTGTGATAAAGGTGCACTATTGGTTTTAAAACAAAACTTACTTCAATATTGATCTGCGCGGCCTACCTTTGTCAGCCTCAGAGATTCGCGAAACCAAGTAGGATGGAAAATTCCTCCAAGGTGGCGTCTCTTGTCTTATGGCGTCACCACGCTTGTACTTGCGAGATTGGCCTGTGGTGGCGATACCTGTATTTTGGTTCTTGCTATTTTCTACCTTACAAGAGCTTTGTTTTCAGTAAGAGCGGCGTTTTTGTGATCAGGAGCTGGTATATTCTATCGATACAAGCCAACTTCAATTTCTCCTCAGTGTCCCTTTAAGACAGTCGACGACGAAGTTGACTGCATTGCGGGCAGCGCGAGGTACTGCACAACCTGAGATTTATCGGAGCTCTTAATTGTATTCTCGTTGAGAAGAAGTTGATATGATTTGCAGCCTTCTTTTATGAGTCCGCGATATGCTGCGCATTTGCAGTCAGTTACTCCATATCGCGTTCGCTTCTTGATGCCATCACTGTGAGATGTAATGGCTGTCTCCAAACAGCGGGAGAACCACGTGAAGTGCCCTGAACCTAAGCAGCCTATCAGCGCAGAGACCCCACCAGTCAACCCGTAAAGAGGATAACATCAGTCGAAGCAGTTTGGCTCTCTGCACAGAGCTGGATGCGAAAAGGAGCGACATGGTCGGCTGCGCTGCATGTAGTAATCATGGCAGCATTCGCAGCAACTGAACCGTGCTGTTCCTCCAAGGCGGGTTGTTCAGTGTTTATTGTTAGGCCGGTGCAGAGAGCGATGCACGTTGCGCGAGTGAAAACTCTCGTGGCACACCAGCCGATGTGAGAGGACGAGTCATTCAAGACGAAAGGCGACAATAGCGAAGGCGGGCGTGGAGAAGGGGAAAGCCCACGCCGTTGTAGACGCGCTGTGAACGCCGCTTGTCTGGCACGGCACGCTGGAATGTGTGAAAGGTAGAGGTGGGCAATTATTTAAGGAATAGCAAAAATGAATCGCTCTTAGCACTTCCTAGATGACTTTTGATATCCCAACGTCATCAACTCCTTGAGGCAACGCCTGTATATTCGTGATTAGGCCATACTAGTTTAGGCCATTCGGATTTACTCACAATTTTTTCATGTGCTCAAAAATTTCAACGCATCAGCTACTTGTCTTACTTCCGCGTGGAAAAAAAACTCCAGCTGTGATTCGAACCGCGAACATATGCGCTGCACCTGAGTTGGTACGGAAGGTACGCTGTGCACTGCTCAGTCTGAAGCCTGACGCTGGAATCGCTTTCTCCCCCTTCCCCCGTCCTACCTTCTTCTGAGTATATGCCGGAGTACCCGGAGCCCGCGCGTCGTCAGTGCGCATGCGCGAATCGCCTTGAGGGCGCCAGGTACCCGGCAGTTGCATGCGTGGCTGCCACATCAATGAACGCGTGCGCAGTGGCTGGGGGCGGGCTCATGCTAAAGGTGTGTGTCAACTCACTCTCTAGCAAGCATATCAACGCTGCAGATTTCCGTTATGATTTGCGATAGCGATGCTAAAGCCATTTACCCCGATCGATGATAGCCCCTTTAGTCTAAGAAGTCAGAACGCAGAAATACTCACAGGGTCTCCGAACTTCGTTGTGTGCTGGCAGTGCAATCGCAGTATCTTTGAAAGGTTGGCGCCTTCACGGGAAGTGACGCCACTTCTGGTCTCGTGACGTCAGCTTCCTCCAGCATACGGGCGAATTTTCTGACTAACGACGCATTTCGGCTCCGTAGGAGGTGGTGGTGGTAAAACTTTATATCCCACAGTAGGGGTCCTGAAGGACACTCGGCTAGGCGCCAGGTGTAGAGGGCAGCTCCCACGTCGGCACAGAGAGCCCGAAGCTTTCCGCCGCCGCGCGGGCCTCCTGGACAGCCCGAAGTTGGTCGTGTAGTGAAGCACTCTTTAGCACTTTGTCCCAATGGTCCTTGTTCTTGGCGTAGGCGTCACTCGATGCACAACCACACAGCATATGGTTCAAGTCTACACGCTCACTGCACTGTTCACACGCATGTTGTCCGTCGTAGTCTGGGTTGATTTGCTTCACGCGCCAGGGGCTGGGGTATGAGTTCGTTTGGAGCAAGCGTAACGTGACCGACTGGCTGCGGGTTAATTTCTTATCTGGTAGAGGAAACTCTCGTCTGCCTAAATAAAAGTGCACAGTGAGCTCGTTGTACGTGAATAATTGGTCCCTGTATTCGATATGTGGGGTAGCGGAGGAAACCGGAGGGACGCGGTCGAGGAGTCCTCCCCCACGGTGCGATCTCGTTGAGATTCCGCAGTCCACCCCCTAAGTTACTCATGTGTGCGGGGAACCATACGATGGAGTGATCGGTGATGTTACATTTCGCCTAAGATTCGTAGCGTCGTCTTGTCTATTCCGCCCTTGGCGAAAGCTCGTGTGGCTGCTCTAGAGTCCCTGTAGACAGTTGTGAAGCTCGAGTCTTTGAGAGCTAGTGATATCGCTGCTTGCTCAGCTACCTCAGGCATCTTGGTGTAAAGCGTAGTGAGTGAGTGCGTCCGTAGGAGGTGCGATG